>CAJQZJ010031994.1:2280063-2292298 GCA_907164525.1 Lophiomys imhausi | reverse complement strand
CTCTCTCTCTCTCTCTCTCTCTCTCTCTCTCTCTCTCTCTCTCTCTCTCCAACATTTGGATTAGGTAATATTAAGGTTTCTATTCCAGTGCCATGCCTGCCTGCCAGCAATGGTGCTACCCAATAATATGTTATTAGAAAAACCCTCTAATTCTGTAATCAAGCCTCCAGTTAAATACTTTATTTTATAGGTTGCCTTAATTTTGCTGTTTCCTCCCAAATTAGAACAGTACTAAGAAAGCGAGAAGCTACCTAGATATCACCAGATATGTTAATTTTTTTAAATGTGTTTAGTGTGCAAACACAAAAAATATCCCTAAACCTTAAAACATGGGGAATAGAGATATAGGATATGACCTTTAATAAAAATACACTAAGTAAACTGAGCCACCAAATAAGAGAGAAATAAAATAAGAATACTTTACGTAAGCGACCTAGAATGATCAAAATAATAGAAACAGAATAAAGCAGATATTTGGTAGCCAAAGGATGAGGGAAGTTGAAAGAGAACTTCGGATTTAATTTCAACAAGTCTTTTTTATTCAAGATGAAAATAACCCAGGAATATTTGTATGACTATGAGAACAGTAATCAATATACACCTGGTTACAACTGTGTATCTTATACATGGATGTGAATAGTTTTAAAGGACCCGCTATTCTGATCATTTCTGATAGTGTCCAGTTTCTTCCCATGGATGTTGGTGTCAGTTTTTAGGCAGGTTGTTTGGTGCTGCTGTTCTTTTGATGGTCTGATATTCCATTGACAGGAAATAGAAGACTTCGTCCAGTCTTCTGGAGAACATGGTGTTGTGGTGTTTTCCCTGGGTTCAATGGTGGGTAACCTATCAGAAGAAAGTGCCAATGTGATTGCAGCAGGCCTTGCCCAGATCCCTCAGAAGGTGAGACACAGGGTCTCAGTGATGCATCCTCATGGGCATTGTCACATTCTGTTCTGGGTCTGATTGCAGAACCCTCCTGTGTGAAACTGAAGCTGTCTTAATAGCTCTAGTTCCTCTCTGAAGTCACTTGTGACACAAAACTAGAGGGAACAGATGTCAAAAAGGATATGGTGTTTTTGATACAGAACTTTGTTTTTAACACTATGTTCAGAAAGAAAAACACATAGCAAGTGTTTGTGAACTTCGTGTTAGGAGGTATTATAGGCAAGTACAAAAATCTACTTTGTCACTTCCTCTATTTCCTTGGAGGATAACTGAAGACTCTGTACATACTACAGTGCAATCAGACATGAATTAAATTGTAACTAGTAAGTGCACTGGCCCAGTAACGAAATAAAAGCACTCAAAATTGACAGTTGTCACATCAGAGAGGTGGCTTATGTTTTAGAGCATGAGCTGCTCACCTAGAAGTCCTGAACTTAGTTCTGAGCCCCATATCTGGAAGGTCACGACTGCCTGTAACTTGATGTCATAGCATCCAAAGCACTCTTCTGGCATCAAATGACACCAGCACACACTTCCAATACATATGTACATACACACTTCCCACACATATGTACCTACGTATTTCCCATACATGCGTACACACATACTTCCCATTCAAATGTACACACACACACACACACACACACAGGCATATAGAAACATGCATACTCACATACAGAAACACAGACAAACACATGTACTTGCACACAGACACACAGAAATACACACAATCACGAACATAGATGCATACACACACAGAAAGAAGTACATACACACATCCTCACACACAGGCACACAGAAATTTACACACACACACACAAGACATGGTGACAAACACACATATATACTTACACACAGACACACAGAGAGACACACAAACACAAACACACATATATTCATGCACAGACACACAGAAACATATAGATACACACACTCACAGACAAATAAACATACACCCACATGCAAACACACACAAGCACAAATTCATGTGCACACATATAAGTACATATACATGCACACATACACACATACATACAGATGAACAGACTCTCACATAGAGACACACAGATGAATACACATACACACACATGCAAAAACACATGCACTTACACTCACACACATACATACGCACACACACATACACACACGCAAATATACAAACTTACACATAAATAAAAATAACTACTTATATATACACAACTTGTGATATTGTGGTTTATTTTTCTTTTATTTTATATTAATTTATCATTATTATTATTCAGATGTTTGATAGTTTTCATAGGAGAGATAGAAAGAGAAAGAAAAATGTGGATTTGGAGGGAATAGGAGGGGAGCAGGATCTAGGAAAAAGGTAGGGGGAGCAGAAACCATAATCAGAACATACTGCGTGAAAATATCTTTTCAATAAAAAGAAAGAATATTGAAAATAGGATTTGTATCACAGTGTCACGTTAATTTTTTATATTTCAATTCTTTTTTAATGTTTATTTATTACTTCAGACTACATTTTCATCACAGTGCCCTCTTTCCATCCCTCCCAGACCCGTCATCCCACCCCTCTACACCCTATCCCTTCCATCCCACTCCTCTGGAGTGGAGTGTCCCTACATATCAGTCCATCACCACAGTTGAGCACTCATATGAGCCCAAGAGCCTCCTCATACACTGGGGACCTACAAGGCAGCACCACTAGGGCAAAGTGTCTCATTGACAGGTAACAAAGTCTATGTTCCTGTTCCCTTTGGTGCACTGGATGTAGTATAGCTGTACTGTACTATATGACTAAAATCCAATTATAAGTGAATAGATGCCATGTGCATCCTTCTGAGTCTGGGTTAGTTCACTCAGGATGAGCTTCTCTAATTCTATCCATTTGGCTCTAAACTGCAGGATTTTGTTGTTTCTGATGACTGAGTAGTATTCTATTGTGTAGATGTACCACAGTTTTTTTTTTTTAAATCCACTCATCACTTGAGGGACATCTGGGTTGTTTCCAGTTTCTGGCTATTACAAGTAAGGCTACTATAAACACATGAGGAAATGTCCTTGTGGTTTGGTGAGGAATCATTTGGATGCATACCCAGAAGTGGTATGGCTGGGTCTTGAGGTAGGGCTATTCCAAGTATTCTAAGATATTGCCAGACTTGTTTCCATAGTGGTTGTATAACCTTGCATGCCCACCAGCAATGGAGAAGTGGTCCCCTTACTCCACAACCTCACCAGCATGTGCTGTCATTTGAGTTGTTGATATTTACCATTCTGACAGGTATGAGATGGAATCTCAGAGTTGTCTTGAGTTACATTTCTCTGATGATTAAGGATGCTGAGCATTTCTTCAAGTGTATCTCAGCCATTAGGGATTCCTCCTTTGTGAATTCTCTGTTTAGCTCTGTTCCCCATTGTTTGATTAGATTATTTGGTCTCTTGACATTTAATTTCTTGAGTTGTTTGTAAATTTTGGATATTAGCCCTCTGTCAGATGTGGGGTTGGTGAAGATCTTTTCGCAATCTGTAGGTTGCCATTTTATTTGAACGACAATGTCTTTTGCCTTACAGAAGCTTTTCAGTTTCATGAGGTCCCATTTATTGATTGTTGGTCTTAGAGCCTAAGCTGTTGGTGCTCTGTTCAAGAAGTTGTGACCTGTGCCAATGACTTCGAGGCTTTTCCCCAATTTCTCTTCTAATAGATTTAGTGTGTCAGGCCTTATGTTAAGGTCTTTGATCCACTGGACTTGAGTTTTGTGCATGTGACAAGTATGGGTTTAATTTCATTCTTTTACATGTCGACATCCAGTTAGACCAGCACTTTGCTGAAGATGCTGTCCTTTTTCGATTGTATGGTTTGACAAATAGTTTTACAGAATTTGGAAAATAAAAACTCATGTAAGTATATTGGAAAACCTAAATCAAACAATATATTAGTAGCTTTGGTGGAGTGTTGACTAGAATTATAATCACACATTTCTTATCTTCTGCTTCAAACAGATGTGTGAAGACTATCTGTTTCCTTGCTGTAGTAGGTCTTCATGGTTCCCATCATTCATTCTTTTGCCCGACTCTTATACACTGGGATTTTATCTCCATTGTTTCCTTTTTTCCTAATTTATTTTTTATTTCTTCAATTTACATCTCAATCACAATCCCTTCCCTACACCCCCTCCAGTCCCACCCTCCCACATTCTCCCTCAACCCCCCATCCACTTCTTTTTTTTAAGTTTAAGGTATATTTTTCCCCCAAAAGCTCCCCCTTTCAGTACAACAAATGGCCCTTTCTCTTATAACAACAAATACAATACAAAACAACAGAAATAATTAGGCCACAATTATGAGAGTTATATGACAGCATACATTCTCAATGTCCAGTCCATACATATTTGGCACCTGACTTTGACATTCTACTCTCTAACCATCTCCATGAGTTTAAAGTTCTATATCTAACTCACCTTCCATCCTAACTTGCATCACAATTTTAAAAACATCTTCTTAGATCCAGAAGACCCTCTTAATTCCTAAACAACTCAAAATTTAACTATGAGACTCTAGCTATCAATCTTCAACTACCTCCGAGACCTGAGAGGGATTCATATATCTGGTTATACAGGAAGTGCAGGGCCAGCAGCTTCCAAAACTAAGAAATGACATACCAGTGGCTGCCTGGACAGTTCCTAATTTCTCTCCATACATTACAGCATCAACCTTCAGCTGTTTGGCCCCATTTCTCTGACAGACATTGATTGTAAAGCAGGAATTATGAAAGACTGGCCTACCCTGTCTTGGCAAAGCTAGGCTGTCAACTTGTCTGCTTCCAAGTTCTGTCCTTTTTGGACAACATTCTGTCTACAGTTGAAGCAAGGTATTTTTCTTGCCAAGAGATAGGCTTGCCACTAATTCAACCATCTCCAATTGGAGATTTTTCAATGTTCATCTTCTATTTGGAGTAGAATATGGGGTGCTGTCAGGAGGTGACATGTCTCGATATTAAAAAAATATTAAGTTAAGAAAAATCTTTGAATGACATATTCTACAGATCACTTGAGGTTTTTGAAGACCACCTATCTATATCTTATATTTGGGTAAGTAAATGTTGCTTGTCTCTTAGCAACTTGATTTCTGATTAGCTTAGAAATTCAGTGATAGACTGTCCTAGTACCTAACAAAATGACATACTTGAATTACTATTAGTTTGCATTTCCTAATTATCCTAAACAGTTTATGACAGTTGGTAGTAAAAGGCCAAAACTTCACATTTCATTTTTAAGCATTACTAGGTACAATACCTTAAAAAGAGTTAACCTTAATTTTGTATCAGTAGACAAAGATCAATACCAATGTGGCCAAATATATCTTAATTTTGTATCAATATACAAAGATCAATATCAATTTAGCCAAATATAATCTTAATCTTATATCAATATGCAAAGGTATAAGGGTATATTCAATACTCTGTCCTTTTTTTTCTTGATCATTCCTATATTATGTCTATGTCCTATTTTTTCTCAAGTCTGTTCACCCCTACATAGGAGAGAAGGAAGGGTACAGAAAAGAAAAAGAGAGAAGTCTTTGGGTCTAACCTCCAAAACCTATTTAACAAGATGATTGAATAGCTTGTAATCTCTCCCCCAAAACAAGATTATCTATAACCCATCAAATGAACAAAGGGGGGAAAATTACCCACCGCACCCTCTGGAGATGGGATGTCACTCTCTTAAAATGACTTCCTGCTGGTTTGGAACATAGTAAACCTGTTTGGGGCCCAACTAAGAATGGAAAGAAATGGTTAAAAATGTTAATAGAATCTTTTGGTGTTCAGTTCTTTTGAGCTCAGCTATTTAAATATCCTAAGAAGTTTGTAAATAGAAGCTGAATTTCAGGGCTTTACTGAAGTTCTGGCTGGAACAGTCTGTGGATCTGAACAATTTAACCATTTTGAGTTGTTGTGGTTGTAGACTTTGAGAAGACAGCTATTGAGGAAGTCTGCAAGGCTGGATCTTGTCTTCCTTAGTGTCTGATCTGTTTTCTTCTGAGGTTTCAGTTGTCCAGTTGTCTCTGGATTCCTTAGATGGATGCTTTAAATCTCCTGGAAAGATAAGGACAGAGCCCTGCCCTAATCCTAACTCTGGGACACTACCTTTTTGGGAGAGGGGGTAAGGTAATATTTTCCCTGGAGCAAATTTGGTTTTTTGACAATATAAAAAGTATTATCTTTCAATTGAGATTTTAAAAAATCATGTTGATATTTTGGAACTAAACAAACCTTTAAGTGTACATATTTTGAGATCTCAAAGGGAATTCCCTTTGAATTTCAACATGTCTTTTGTGAATAGCTTTTAAACTTATATCCTTCCAAATCCTATGTGTCAGTCTCTGCATTCTAAGTATTGGGATCAAAGTAGTGGTTCCCAACTGATAATGGCACACTATTTGAATTTGCCACACATCAGCTTCATGAGCCTCAGATATATTCATACCAATACAAATGTAGTAAAACAAGAAAATACAAGTGGTGCTTGCAATTTTGTAAACAGGAAACACAGAAAAATTGGCTTAAATTCATGTAGTTATGTTATATCATATGTATTTTTATGATCAAAGGTTTCAAAAACACAATTACTTACTGACAGCTAATCCGTAGTTACTGATTTTCATGTATTTACATGTTTATTTGGCTATATGCAATGAGACCAAACATAAGAGATTACAGAGTGCACTTTTTGACACTACTCTAAAAATACTGCACACAATATCTATAAAGTATACATGCAAAGTCATTCCATCCTGATGGAAGGATAACACTAGAAAATGGAAAGAGATACAAAACAAACTTTTAGAACCTTGGGGTCATTGAAGTTCTGTTTGACCAACTGCATTCAACAGAAAACTCTTAGAACCTTGAGGTCATTGAAGTTCTCTTTGACCAAATGTATTCCACACCATCAGTGGCTGCCCATGAACAGTGGACTTTGAAGTGTCAGAGTTACACATTAACATCTTGCTTGATTTATTGTTGCATGTCAGCAAAGTTCATAGGGACAGTCAATGTAAAAGAAGCCTTTACATTGCAACCAGATATCTACTAGACTTACCTAGGCTCTTCTATTGATACCAGTGATGTCTTACTTTAACTCAGGAAATCAAGTAAAAGTGCTGATGTGGCCATGGAATATAGCCATCAGCTCACTCTCAACATTTCCTGAATGAGCTTGTACTAAGATCGTGAGGTGAATGCTGTTGTTACTGATCTCAGCAGACCAAATTCCTTTAAATGTGAGATTTTCTCTGTATATTTTTATGAAATAGGAGTTTGAAGATTGTGTCACAAAATGGGTCAACTGGTAAATACATGAGTAATAAAAGTATTGTTTTGGGAACTATTATTCACAATTTCCAAGAGACTACTGAATAGTCAAATATTCTGAGCAGCATTACAGACATTCATAGCCAAGCTATAAGACTCAAGATTTAAAGTTATTTCTGAATATGCAGCTGGTCAGTGTGATGATCTGGTGTGTGAGATTATTCATATAATTTCAAAAAATACTCTCTGTGCCTCTTTCCTGGCTACACAGTGGAAAGCGCAGTGGACACCAGCCTCCTCCTTTCTGTTTGGCATTATTCGTCAGCGCTAAGCAAGCAGGTGACATTTACATGGAGAGTAAAAAATACAATTTGTTTGTTCAGTTTGTGGCTCTACATTCCAGTAGATTACTGAGAAGGGATGGAAATAATTTTTGAGCAAAGTTCTATGTAGGTTGTGAAATAGGTATGTAATCTTAATGTTTTTGTACTTTGAGGATGAACCTGCATATTACTTTTCTTTAATCAAAATACTGGATTTGGTAAAAAGCAATCAGGCAATCTTTTGTGAGATTGTGTCTCCTGGCAACATCAGAAGTTATACCCACAAAGGTGGTCACCAACATGACCACCTAAGCATGAGCTGAATAAAGACAAAAGACATGCCAAAGTGGACAGGGAAAAAAAACCAAAATAGTTAACCCTACACAGTGAGCTGCAGGAACTAAGAAATGCTGACAGGGGAAGAATTAATCTTCCCCAGCTATGAGCACAACAATTGGTTATCCAGCTCCAAATGGTTGCATGTTACATACATACATGTAACATTATAAAGACTTAGTTATATTTAGCAATGTGTGTGAGAGAGAGAGAGAAAAAGAGAGAGACATGCATGTAATATATAGTATCCACGTAAGAAAGAAAACATGTGATACTGCCTTTCTTGTTTTTGTTAATTACCCTAATATAATTAACTCCAGCTATGTTTATTTTCCTAATGATGATATAACTTCTTTTTTTTTAAGCTAAAAGTACCATTATATATATAAACTACATTTTCTTTGTTCTCCCTTCTGAAAGTTAACTTAGTTCCATAACTTAGGTACTGTGACTAGGTTTGTAGCATTGGTCTGGATACATCTCTGATGTGCAAACTTGCAGTTTTAAGAATTCATGCTCAGGGGTGGTACAGTTGGATCATATGTAATATAATTTTAGCTCTGTTACATTGTTTGCTTATTTATTTTGTATTACATGTAGTGTGTGTGTGTGTGTGTGTGTGTGTGTGTGTGTGTGTGTGTAAATTAATATATAAGTAGAAAGTCCTGAGGCTCAGGGAACATTATGGAGTAAGGGCTAGAAAGATTGTAAGAGCCAGAATACGAGAAAGTCTGTTGTAAAACAGTCTCTCCTAGACATGCTGTGTAATCAGGACTGAAACAATGGCAATATCAATGGACATGTTCAATGAAAGGGGGGGGGAATCTCTAAAGGTCCCTCCCCTAGACAAATAATGGAAGGGAGCTAATGACTCTTGGGAGAAGGAGAATTACCCTCTCCCACAATGAGCCTCTTTATTGGTTGTCCAAATCAGAGGGGTCAGTGCTGAAATCCTATACACACAAAATAAAAATATGACTCTTCTGAGAGCAGTCCATTCATTCCTTTTGCCCTTTTATTAAGTAGGTTGTTTCAAACTTTCAGTGTTCAGTTTGAGCATTCTTCATACATTCTGTGTATGAATCCTCTCTCAGGTCTATAGCCAACAGGGTTTTCTCTCATTCTCTAGGCTGTGTTTTCCCTTAATTGTAGCCATTCCTGTGCAGAAGCTTTTAAATTTCTTGCAATCCTACTTGTCAGTTCCTGATTTCATTTACTTAACTATGAGAGTTCTTTCAGAAGGTCCATTCCTAACACCATGTCTTGAAATATTTCCATGATTTCCGCTAATAGTTCCTAAGTTCAGGTCTGACATTAAGTTCTTTGATCCATTTTGAATGTCTTTGTGTCCAGGGTGAGAAATACGAATTTAGGTTCAATCTTACACATCGGAATGTACTTTTTCTAGCTCCATTTATTGCAGAAGCTTTCCTCCAGCATATGATTTTTGCATCATTCTTTCCAAAAGTAAAGGTGGTTGTAGCTGTGCTCCTTTTTGTGTCAGCATCATGTTGATTTTCTTACTGCGAATAAGCAATGTAATATCAAATTGCTCACCATAAAACTTTCTTCATATTCATTTTGCTCAGGACCACATTGGATATTTGGAATCTTTTGTTCTTCCTTGTGACTTTTAGGATATTTTCTACTTCTGTGAAAATGTCATTTTCATTTGATGAGAATTGTACTGAATCTGTAGAGTGGTTTTGCTAGTACAGTAATCCTTACAATATTAACTGTCGTGAATAAGGAGGGTCTTTCCATTTTGTAGTGCCTCTTTCAGTTTTCTCCCCTTCGGTGTTTTAATAGTTCCACTGCAGAGGTCTTTCCCCTATCCCTTTGTTTGAGTTTGTTCCTCGGTTATATTTCAGTGGTGGCAATATCATTTTGTTTTAAAGATGGTTTAAATAGAATTTTTTTCCTAATTACTTTCACAGAATGCTCATTATTGACATAAAAAACCTTCCTGGTTTTTTAATGTATTTTTTGTGTGTAGTATACATGTGTATATTCATATGTTTATCAATGAATTGTGTGTGTTTAGTGCATGTGTGTACATTCTGTGAAGTTCTGAGGTTGGTTGCTACTGCAAGTTTTCAACAATTACTCTCTGTGTCTTTCATTGAGGCAAAGTGTATCATTTGAACCCAGAGCTCAGCAGTGTGGACTAGTCTAGCTAGCCAAATTGATCTGCAGTTCCCTTATTTCCACTTTCTGAACAATGAAATACTGTTGGGCCACCACATCCATCTGGGTTCTCATGCTTGTGTAACAAGTGTTTTCACTACTGAGTCATATCCCTGACCTGTTACTAATATTTGTATATTGATTTTGGGTCAAAATACTCTGCTGAAAGAGTTCATTTGTTCTAAGAGTTGTCTGGTGGACTATTAGGGCCTCTTGCATATACCATCATATAACATGCAAATAGAAGGAAAATGTTTCTTTTTCTACTTATATTTGTTTCATTTCTTCCTCTTGTATTATTGCTCTAGCTAAGATTTCAAGGACTATATTAAATATACATGGGCAAGTTGACCCTTGCCTTACACCTGATCTCAGTGACAATGCATGTTTTTTCCATTTAGCATAATGTTAGCTATAGATTTTTATATTTTGCCTTTCTTATATCCCTTTAATTCAGTTTCTTTTTTTAAAGTTTATTTATTACTTTGTTACATCTCCATTGCCATCCCCTACCTCCACTCCCTCCCGACTCCTCCCTCCTAACCCCTCTTTCCCACCCTCTACCCCCTCTCCCATCCATTCCATCCCTCCAGTGTGGGGTGTCTCCATGTATCAGCCCACTTCAGTTCGTTAGTCACATGAGATCTAAGAGCTTCCTCTTGTATGGGAGGCATACATGTCAGTTCCACTAGAGTGGGGTGTCCCACTGACAGGTAACCAAATCCCTGTTCCTGTTCTTTTGGGTCTATTGATTGTAGGATGCTTATCCTATACTACAACAGCTAAAATCGAGTTATAAGTGAATAAATGCCATGTGATCTTTCTGAGTCTGAGTTAGCTCACTCATGATGACGTTTTCTAGTTTCATCCATTTGTTTGCAAATTGCATGATTTCCTTGTTTCTGATAGCTGAGTAGTATTCTACTGTGTAAATGTACCACAGTTTTTTTTAATCCTTTCTTTGGTTAAAGGATATCTGGTTGTTTCCAGTTTCTAGCTATTACAAATAAAGCTGCTATGAACATAGTTGAGGAGGTGTCCTTGTGGATTGGTAAGGAATCCTTTGGATATATGCCCAGTGGTATGGCTGGGTCTTGAGGTAGAGTCAAGTTTTCTAAGATATCACCAGACTGATTTCCATAGTGGTTGTACAAGTTTGCACTCCCACCCGCAATTTGGGAGTGTTCCCCTTTCTCTGCAGCTTCGCCAACATATGCTGTCTTTTGAGTTTTTTATCTTAGCCATTGTGACAGGAGTGAGAAGGAATCTCAGAATCGACTTGAGTTGCATTTCTCTGAGAATTAAGGATGCTGAACATTTCTTCAAGTGTCTCTCAGTCATTGTAGATTCCTCTTCTGTGAATTCTATGTTTAGATCTGTTCCCCATTACTTGATTGTGTTACTTGGTTTGCTGGTGTTTAATTTCTTGAGTTCTTTTTTTAAATTTATTTATTTATTGCTTCAGGTTACATTTCCATCATAGTGTCCTTTTTTGACCCTTCCCAGTCCTGCCCTCACACCCTCTACCCCCTAACCCTTCCATCCCACTCCTTTGGAGTGGAGTGTCCCTACATAACAGTCCCCCACCCCAATTCAGCAGTCATATGAGGACCAAGAGCTTCCTCATACACTGGGGGCCTACAAGGTAGCACCAATAGGGCAATGTGTCTCATTGACAGGATGAAAAAGTCTATGTTCCTGTTCCCTTTGGTGTGTTGGTTGTAGTATAGATATCCTGTACTATATAGCTAAAATCCAACTATACGAGAGTAGATTCCATGTGCATCCTTATGGGTCTGGGTTAGCTCACTCAGGATGAGCTTTTCTAGTTCCATCCATTTGGCTGCAAATTGCATAATTTCATTGTTTCTGATAGCTGAATAGTATTCCATTGTGTAGATGTACCATAGTTTTTTAATCCATTCTTCAGTTGAGGGACATCTGGGTTGTTTTCAGTTTCTAGCTATTACAAAAAAGGCTGCTATGGACATAGATGAGGCAACTTCCTTGTGATTCGGTGAGGAATCATTTGGATGTATATCCAGAAGTGGTATGGCTGGGTCTCGAGGCGGCTCTATTCCAAGTCATCAGACTGTGTGTAGGGTGTGTGTGTGTGTGTGTGTGTGTGTGTGTGTGTGTGTGTGTGTGT
>CAJQZJ010031994.1:2193263-2205827 GCA_907164525.1 Lophiomys imhausi | reverse complement strand
ACCAGCCTCCTCCTTTCTGTTTGGCATTATTCGTCAGCGCTAAGCAAACACGTGACATTTACATAGAGGGTAAAAAATACAATTTGTGTGTTCAGTTTTTGCCTTTTGGTTCCAATCCATTACTGAGAAGATATGGAAATAATTTTTGAGCTAAGTTCTAAGTAATCTGTAAAATAGATATATAATCTAAATGGTTTTTTCCTTAGAAAGTCAACCTGTATATTACTTTTTTTAATCAAAAACTGGATTTATTAAAAAACCAATCAGGCAATCTATTGTGATATTGTGTCTCCTGGCAACACCAGAAGTTACACCCATAAAGGTGGTGTCCAACATGACCAGCTAATCATGAGCTTAATAAGAACAACAGACATGCCAAAGTGGACAGGGAAAAAAACCACAAGGAGTTACCCCTACACAGTGAGCTTCAGGAACTAAGAAATGCTGACAGGGGAAGAAATAATCTTCCCCAGCTATGAGCACAACATTTGGTTATCCAGCACCAAATGGTTACATACCATTTGTATGTTACATACATACAAGTAACAGTATATAGACAGTATATAGACATAGTCATATTTAGGAGTGTGTGTGTGTGTGTGTGTGTGTGTGTGTGTGTGTGTGTGTGCGCGCGCGTGCGCACAATGCATGCCTGAGACAGAGAAAGACTGTGTATATCATAGATGTGATATACAGAATCTACATAAGAGAGAAAACATGTGATTCTGTCTTTCTTAGATTTGTTAATTACCCTAATATGACTAACTCCAGTTTTGGCTATTTTACTGACAATGACATAACTTCATTTTTAAGGCTAAAAGTACCATTATGTATATAAACTACATTTTCTTTGTTCTCCCTGCTGAAACTTAAGTTGGTTCCATAACTTAGGTACTGAGACTAGGTTTGCAACTTTGTCCTGCATACATCTCTGATGTGCAAACTTGCAGTCTGAAGAATTCATGCTCACGGGTAGTACAGTTGGTTCATATGTAATATAATTTTAGCTCTGTTCACTTATCTTTTCTGTATATTTGTGTATTACATGTAGTGTGTGTGTGCATAAGTGTGTGCATACGTATAAATGAATATATAAATAGAAAGTCCTGAGGCTCAGGGAACATTATGGAATAACTTGTAGAAAGATTGTAAGAGCCAGAATATGAGAAAGTCTGTTGTAAAACAGTCTCTCCTAGAGATGGCTGTGTAATCAGGACTGAAACAATGGCAATATCAATGGACATGTTAACATGAAAGAAGGAAAATCTCTAATGGTCCCTCCACTAGACAAAGAACTGCAGGGAGCTAATGACTCTTGGGAGAAGGAGAATTACCCTCTCCCAGGAATGAGTCTCTTTATAGGTTGTCCAAATCAGAGTGGTCAATGCTGAAATCCTATACACACAAAATAAAAATATGACTCTTCTGAGAGCAGTCCATTCATTCCATTTGCCCTTTTATTAAGTAGATTGTTTCACACTTTCAGTGTTCGGTTTGGGCATTCTTCATACATTCTGTGTATGAATCCTCTGTCAGGTATATAGCCAGCAGGGTGTTTCTTATTCTCTAGGCTGTGTTTTCTCTAAATTGTAGTTGTCACTGTGTAGAACCTTTTAAATTTCACACCCTCCTGCTTGTCACTTCATGATTTCTTTTCCTTAACTATGAGGGTTCTTTCAGAAGGTCCTTTCCATGCCATGTCTTGAAATGTTTCCCTGCTTTCCTCTAATAGTTCCTAAGTTCAGGTATGACATTAAGTTCTTTGATCCATTTGAATGTCTTTGCGTCCAGGGTGAGAATTACAAATCTAGGTTCAATCTTACACATTGGAATGTACTTTTTCTGCACCATTTATTGCAGAATTTTTCCTCAAATGTATGATTTTTGCATCTTTTTTTTTTCAAAAATTAATGGTGGTGGTAGCTGTGCTCCTTTTTGTGCCAGCATCATGTTGATTGTGTTACTGTGAATAATCAATCTAATATCAGATTGTTCATGATAAAACTTTCTGCATATTCATTTTGCTCAGGACCACATTGGATATTTGGAATCTTTTGTTCTTCCATGTGACTTTTAGACTATTTTCTACTTCTGTGAAAATGTCATTTTCATTTGATGAGAATTGTACTGAATCTGTAGAGTGGTTTTGCTAGAACAGTAATCCTTACAATATTAACTGTCGTGAATATGGAGGGATTTCCATTTTGTAGTGCCTCTTTCAGTTTTCTCCCCTTCGGTGTTTTAATAATTCCACTGTAGAGGTCTGTCCCCTATCCTTTGGTTGAGTTTATTCCTTGGTTATATTTCAGTGTTGGTGATAACATTTTGTTTTAAAGATGTTTGAACAGAATATGTTTCCTAATTTCTTTCACAGAATGCTTATTACTGACATAAAACCTCCTGGTTTTTGCATGTATTTTTTGTGTGTAGTGTACATGTGTGTATTATATATACATATTATATATATGTGTGTATGTATATATATATATATTATATACACATAATTCATATGTGTATTAGTGAATTATGTGTGTGCTTAGTGTATGTGTGTATATTGTGTGAAGGTCTGAGGCTGGTACTGCAAGTTTTCAACACTCACTCTCCATGTCTTTCATTGAGGCAAAGTGTATCATTTGAACCCAGAGCTCAATATTGTGGACTAGTCTAGCTAGCCAACTTGCTCTACTGTTCCCTTGTCTCCATTTTCTGAACAATGAAATGCAGGTGGGTCACCACATCCATCCAGTTTCTCATAGTTGAGTAACAAGCGTTTTCACTAGTGAGTCATTTCCCTGACCTGTTACTGATATTTGTATATTGACTTTAGGTCAAAACACTCTGCTGGAAGACTTCATTAGTTCTAAGAGTTGTCTGGTGGACTATTAGGGCCTCTTGCATATACCATCATATAATATGCAAATAGAAGGAAAATATTTCTATTTCCTACTTGTATCCATTTTATTTCTTCCTCTTGTATTATTGCTGTAGCAAGATTTCAAGGACAATAGTAAATACACATGGGTAAATAGACTCTTATCTTACACCTGATCTCAGTGACAATGGCATGTGTTTTTCCCATTTAACATAATATTAGCTATAGATTTTTCATATTTAGCCCCTCTTGTAATCCTTTAATTCACAGTTTCTTGAGGACCTTCATCATGAAGGAATGTTGGATTTTGTTAAGTATTTTCTGTATAAATTGAGATGATATAAATCCTTTTTGTGACCTTCCAACAACGTTCCTAGTAACCATTCTCAAATTTCATTTCTACCCTTCCATTTACTACACTTAAAATTACTCATCATCTCTCTGTAGGAAAAAAACATTGTGTTCCTTCCTACTTTTCCATTTTCACTTTAGAAGATATTGCTCCATGAGAAGAGACTCAAAGAGACAGGAACATATCCTAACTATCCTATGAGAGACCCCACCCAGCAGTGGCTTGAAATGGATGCTGAGACACACAGACAAACATTAGGTAGAGCTCTGGGAGTCATGTATAAGAGAGAGAGCAGGAATAGCGATGGACAATAGAATCCAGATGGGACAAGAGCGCTACATGAAGACCAACGGAACCAACCAACCTAGGCCCTGGGAGGTTTACACACACTGAAACACCAACCAAAAAGAAAAAGCATATATAGACTGGACCTTGGCCCCTATACATGTATAGATGATAGGCAGTGTGGTCTTCATGCAGAACCCTTAGCAAGTGGAGTTGGAAAGCTTTCTCTGACATGGACTCTGTTGCCTGTATGTGGAACACCTTACCCTAGCTGGGCTGCCTTGTCTGTCCCCAGGGCAAGAGGAAGCTCTTAGCCCTCATACAACTTGATGAACCAAAGTGGGTTGTTATATGGAGGGCTCCTTTTATACGAGGACTAGGAGAAGGGAAAAGGGATAAGAGTGTGGAAGTGTGGGACTCAGTGGAGATAAGAGAGAGGACTACAATGGAGATGTAACTTCAATAAATTTTTAAAATGAGACTCCAATTATAAACCAATAGCTACATGAAGATGAAATCAAAAGTCTATCACTTGTATGACAAGGCTACATCATTTATTTTTATTTTTTATTTTTGAGATGTAATATATTGACAACATTTCTCCCTTCCTCCTTTGAAACCCTCTCATATATTCATCCCAGCTCTCCTTCAAGCTCATGGCCTCTTTCTTCAGCAATTGTTATTACATCCAATGTATTTTTGATGACATATTTATTACTAACTATAACCTGATCAGTCTATATAATTGTCGGAGACTGCTGGCTAAGTCAAACAGTACCTGAGAGGGAAGTGAGAATTAAGAAAGGAGAGACAGAAGACAGATTTGGGAGGGTTGACAGTGAATACTGAAGCCCCAAGTTTATTTTGCAGAGCATTTTTACAGATTTCCTGGCATAGAAAACAGAACAAAAGATCCTCCTCAGCATATAATGCTGATATTCACACAAGAAAGGCAATGTTATCTTAAGAAACCACATTCACCTTGCAAGGATGAAAACATTCAGTTTACAGCCCCCAGCCCACAGTGTTCTTCCTCCTAAAGTCAGAAAACCCTCATTGTATACTTGGCAGAACATCTTGTTTTTCTCAACAAATGACCAATATGGTGAGAGCCTCTGCAAATGGCTCCCAACATATAATATTACTCATATGTGTGTTTTCAGGGGCGACTGTTTGGCACTGAACAACCAATTGGTGTGCTCTTTCCTGGGGAATATATGTTGTCCTCCTCCCGTCTTTTCTTGCTTGGTTGTACTTTTTGTGTATGGATAAGCCTCATCAGCTTTTCTCCATCCAGTGTGGCATGTTGTTGATGTCCTTCTTTTTCATGTCATGGTTGGGCAGTAATGTTGAGACTTTTTGAGTGTAGTTTCTGATATTACTAAGAGTTGCAATCTCACAGAAAACTCCATGATCCTCTGGTTCTTACAATCTTTCTGCTCCCTTATCTACAATGGTCCCTGAGCTTCAGGTGCAGGAGTACTTTGTAGATGTATTCACCAGGACTGGGCTCCACAACTGTAATTTCACTGGTTGTGGTTTTCTCTAGTGGTCTCTATCAGTTGCAAAGAGAAGTTTCTTTGATAAAAGATGAAAACTACACTAATCTTTGGGTATATGAATATCAAAATAGAAACTATGCCTGGCACTGAAAACCTAGCTAACTATCAGACACTTTGATGCCCTTATTGTTGGAGGAGAATCTACAACCATTAATTTATTATGGGTTATTTTTAATCAGCTGTTAGTTACTTTTAATTTTTTAAATTGATTTGGTGTACTGACAAATTAACTTCCTTCTGTGTTAGTATCTGTATTTTTTCTTCTCAGATAGAAAGAAAATGTTATGATATTATCAAGAATTCATATGAACATCAAGTAAAGCCCCTTGTTGGGGCCATCATCTGGATAGAGTTGGTCATGAGCAACAAAGGAGCTATGTACCTTTGTATGGCAGCCTGTATCCACAGCTGGTTCCAGTACAATTCTCTGGATGTGCCTTGGTTCCTCATAGCCTGTGTGTGACTGTGACACCCATTATCACAAATTGTTGCCTGTTTTGTTGTTGGAAGTTTGTTCAAGCTGGAAAGAAAGAAATAGTGGACAAAGTGGGTAGAGCCCAGATTAGGCTGAAGCCAGGACAGACCCTATTTAAGGAGAAAGTAGGCAGAGCCTGAGAGCTCCCACACTAGAAACAACAATGAGATACAAAGCTGCTTGTATCATCTGGTTGAGCCAATGCAGGTAGACTGAAAAGCAAATCTCCACAGGAGATGTAATAATAAGGTCAGCTCTCCCTGAGGCAGAAAGAAGCTGGCAAGTAGAGAAGGCCTCAACAAGACAGTGAAAACCCAAGAACTAAACCACCATGGCAAAGCATTTGCCCTGAGTAGTTCAACCAGTTAATGCAGCAGCCTGAATAAAACTGTGGCCAGCCCCAAAGACTGTGGCAGAGTGGCTGAGTGGCTGAGATAAACTGACCAAGTTGGCCCTCCCACAGCTGAGGCACCCAGAGAGAAAAAAGCCTCAAGCCTCATTTAAAGTGAAGCTGCCATAATAATGCAATAGCTAATTACCATAAAGGACCTACATCTGAAGTGTTCCTGAGACAGACTCTTGACCAAGTGCCATAAAGGATCTGTGCCCAAGGTGTTCATGATGATGGAAGACCTGTCCCAGAGACTGTATCTTCTAAAAAGTTAGGATTAGTTGTTAGATAATAGGTGTTTATAGTTATTCTTAGGGTTAGTTGTTAGGTAGTTTAAAAAGTGTTTATATTTGTTATAAGTGCCTATAGTTATTAATAAATATATTTGATAACAAAGCTTCAACTTCACCATTAACATATAAAATCACATATTGACATTAACACAGCTATCTTGGGTAACATCTTCTTGCCAATAGATGGGTCATTAAAAAAAAACAGAAATGCTGGAGTTAAATATCATCATAAGTCAAGTAGACCTAAAAGACCTACATCCAGCCAACTACAGAAAATTCTGCCCAAATACTAAAGAATACACTTTCTATCAGTAGAGCATACTTGGAACTTCTCCAAAACTGGCCACATATTAGGACACAAAACAAGTCTTAACTATTACAGGAAAATGTAAATAACACCCTGCATATTATTTGACCACCATGAATTAAGACTGGATGTCAACAGCAATTGAAATGGCAGAAAGTGTACAAACTATTAGAAAACAAACAACTCATTACTGAATGAAAATGGAATCAACAGATATTAAGAAAAAAAATTAAAGAGTTCTCAAATTTAATGAAAATTTAAAACATGCCCATATCATTGGGGCACAATGAAGGCAATTCTAAGGGGCAAGATCATGGCACTAGGTGTCCACATCAAAAAACCTGGTCAATTAAATACCACCATGAAAAATTGGAGACAATGTATATTAATAACAATGATACACTTAAAAAATCTAGAAAAATAAGAAATAATACTCAGAATTATCATGGAAGAAATAATCAAACTCAAGACTGAAATCAATGAACTAGAAACAAACAAAATAAGATGTTAGAGTCCTTTAAAGAGGAAATAAACAAATCCCTAAAAGAAATACCAGAAAATTTCATCAAACAAGTGAATGAAATGAATAAATCTGTTAAAGAAATATAGGGAAATTCAATCAAGAGACCAAGAACTTGAAACTAAATAAGTCATGGGCCTAGGAAAAAACAAATATTACAGTACTACTCAGGAACATAGGAATAAAATGACCCCTAATGACAGTTTCCTATATCAATAGATCAGTATCTTCCTCAGCCATCATCAGTGAAGCTTCTTCTTGTAGAGGATGAGAACTAATACAGAGACCTGTAACAGTAAAATTTTATTTATCAAACATATATTTATTAAAACTTAACAAATACCTAACAATTACGTATAAAGTTCCTAAATCCTAAGGTCCAAACCCTAACTCTAAGACCTAATCTAAAACACCCTAATACCTATAAAACAAATGTTCAATACTAAAGTTTTTTTTTAAGTATATTAATTTTCTCAGGTTTGTGGATCCATACGGGTGGATGGTTGATTTCCTGGTAGATTTCTGTCAAGTCTTTTAGTCTTATAGTCTTTGAGTCTTATTCGTCAGATTTTAAGATCAGTTTATAAATTCAATCTGTTCTGACCATTAAAGTGGGACAGCTCTTATATTAAGCAAGAATTGTCTCTGCAGTCTCAGGGCCCACTTAGCTGCAAGATGCAGTTTCTTAAGCTCACCATTCAGATGCTCTGGGCCTCCAATGGCATCTTGGAGCACTCCAATGCTCTGGACTGCTGCATCTTTCCGGGGCTTGGATGCTTTGGAATTCCAAAGTCTGTGGCAATTTTCCCAGTTGGACCAAATGGGAAAACTCTGCCAAAGGTGTATTTTGTCATACTCTCCACTTGTGTGGATCACTGACAGGGAGTACAAAATGAAGACAAGGTCTCTCTGCGATGAAACAGGAGGAGTGGCCACGAAGCCACATGGGCTTGTTATTTAAATCCTTTGTGTCCTAATGAGTCTCTGAGTATATTCCTCCAACATCCCTACTCCTACCACAGAGACCCACAAGTGGACAATGTGCAGAAAGCAAGAGACTTTGGAAGAGTCATTCCTAAGTGTGATAAGACTGCAAATTACCAAGGAAACGGTGCCTCCCAGACACAACAAGAATGGAGCACAAATAAACTAACAGAGACTGTGGCTACGTGGACAGGGCAGGCACAAATTCAAGCAGAACAGAATCTCACAGTTGAGAGAGAAAAAGTGGAGATAACCACAAAGTTATCTCCAATTGACGACTGCTCTCAAAGTAAAAAATTGGTGTTCTCCAGCAGAATCTCACTAGATTTATAGATCACATTTAAGGGTAGGCCCCATGCCCAGGAATTGATAGCCACCACAAAACAAACTCAGTGACATTTTGGTAAAGTATATTTTTTCTCATACTGCTCTGTTTGGGTATTTTTTTAATCTTACCACCCTTTTGCTTATATATTATGGTTTAAGATTTTTCATATGTGTGTGTATGTGTGTAATAGAATATTTTATTTATAAGCACTTGTATTTATTAATACTTAACAAACATCTATAAAATACCTAAATCCTATATCCTAAAACCTATAATCGAAAATCTATAATCTATCTAAGAGCACCCTAATATCTAAGAACACTCTAATACCTATCTGAAAACACTTACCTAACACTATTTTAACTTTATTAAAAGGATATTAATATTCTTAGTATAGGTCTATTCAGGGTGAGTTGGTTTACAGCAGTTCCGTCAGGTAGTATCTTTTAAGCTTAAAGTTCATTGGGCCTTACTTTGCCAGTTCGCAAGGTCAGTTTATTTCAACCACCAAATTGTGGCCCATTTATAAAGTCAATCTGTTCCAACTTCCAAAATGAGACTGAGTTTTCAATTAGATAAGACTCGACTTCATGGTTTCTTTGGCCAGGGCAAGTATCATGGCTGAAAGCCTTCCCAAGGGACCCACTTGCCTCGCTCACTTTTCCAGCATTCTGGGGTCCCAAAACTGACACCTTCAAGAAACTCTCTCAGCAGGTTTATGCCATCCCTTTGCCTCTATAGCAGTCAAAATTCTGTTAGTTGTGTACCTTGTTGTGTGCCTCTTCAGTGTGACTTCTCAGTTGGTGAGGGCAGGAGGAAGAGCAAGACCGCATGGAGTTCTCTGGCTTATATATTATTGCCTTATCTTGCAATTCTTGGCAGTCTCGAGGGTCCATGAGATTTCTCAAGATACCGGGCAGTCCCATTGCTTCTCACAGCATCTTTGTGGCTTGTGTGGTTTCTTAGCCACATCCCTCCAACAGGGCATATTGGCTGGCCACAACTTGGATTTGTCCATTTCAGCAAGTAAAGGGAAACCAAGCTTTCCTTATGTGCTACCAGACGCTAATCTGAACTGCCCACTAATTCACTAGTAGGTCTAACTTCTACAACATGTATGTGCTCTTCTTGTACCTTCTCTTGTTTGTTAGTTTTTTACTTCTGGTTTGTTTATTTGTTTGTTTGCATTTTAAAGAGAGAAAAAAGGCATGGAGTAGGGTGAGTGGGAAGAGCAGGAGAAAATCAGAGGAAACTATGATATTGTTTGAAAGATTTCACAAAATACATTATATGAAAACAATTATTTTCAATAAAATACTATCAATATTTTCAATGCTCAAATATAGTGGAACAATAAAAAAGTCAGTCAATTCATAAATGAATAAACAAGTGTGGTCATATCATATTACAAAACAGGATATAATAACTACATAAAATTAATTCACATGCTTAATATAGAAATGTTAAAGAAATTTTAAAACTTTGAAAATATTGAAACCAATGACAAAAGGCCACCTGTGTTATAATACAGTTTATATGATATGCTCAAAATAAAGAAACCATAATGTAAGAAAGTAGCTGAAAAGTTGGCAAGGATAAGTGAAGTAAAAAGAATCAAAAAGAATGTACATCTGGGATTTAAAAAAACTCTAAACTTTATTACACTGCTTGATTATCAATTCAGTGATTATAATATGAAGCTCTACAGTATGGCTCTAAAATTGATGGATTATTTGAAATATGATTGAAATGTCATACACATGCATATGGGAAAAGTCACTTAACAAAATAGAAAGTTTTCTGACTCAGAAATATTGCATTTATTTCTGGCTCTATATCAACCACTTTTTTAACAAAGCTCATTTTCACTGTTCTAAAACTGTTTTAAGATCTACAACATACCAAAGATAAATTACTCATTCAAGGTCATGAGAATCACAAGTCATTTCCCACCTTCACATCTGCCTGCTGGTTCTGGCACTTGGCATTTGAGGCTGTGACTATCCCATGTCTCTTGGATTTGGTGTGTACAAGTTATACTTTAACTAATTGAGTATTGCTCTTTCTATATCTGCAAAAGATGAGCAATCACCCTTTGGAAGGAAGCTCTGAATTTAGCCAGGATGTCTTTGAAAATGACAGCAGCCTTGCTCCTGCTACAGCTAAGTGGCCTCTTTGGATCGGGGAGTAGTGGGAAAGTGCTGGTGTGGCCAGTGGAATTCAGCCATTGGCTCAACTTAAGGACAATCCTAGATGAGCTGGTGAAGAAGGGTCATAAAGTGACTGTCCTGAGACCCTCAGCTTCCTTTTCTTATGAGGTTGACAACACATCTGCTATTGAGTTTGAGACTTACGCTTCCTCATATTCCATGGCTGATATGGAGGAACTTTTCGTGGAATCCATGAGGAAATACATTTATGAGCTGCCAAAGCAAACATTTTGGGGATACTTTTTAATGTTTCAAGAAATTCTTTGGATATATTCAAAATATTCTGAGAGTCTCTGCAAAGATGTAGTTTTTAACAAGGAACTCATGACAAAACTACAAAAATCAAGCTTTGATGTCAATTGTAGCCGATCCCTTCACACCCTGTGGTGACCTGCTGGCTGAGATTCTCCAGATACCCTTTGTGTACAGTCTGCGCTTCTTTCCTGGCTCCACATATGAAAAGTACAGTGGAGGACTCCCACTGCCTCCTTCCTATGTGCCTGCTGCTATGTCAGAATTGAGCAATAGAATGACATTCATGGAGAGGGTGAAAAAATGTAATCTATGTGCTTTGTTTTGACTTTTGGTTCCAAACATTTAATGAGAAGTACTGGAATCAGCTTTACAGTGAAGTATTAGGTAAGTGCCCTGCTCAACTGGGATTGCTGCACTCTCAGCTTGCTCAGTCACTGAAGGTGAACTTGAAAGAACAGGATTGACAGCAGAAAGATTTGTCTTTCTTAAGAAAAATATTGAAAACCCCTATGAAATTATGTTCCAAATTCAAAGCATTGTAGAAAAGCTTATGTCTCAATTTTAATTGCAAAGCCTTGTCTATGACTTGCACAGGACACTTCAGAAAGGCACACACCCACAAACAAAACTTAGGGAATTTCTCTAAGAAATTACATAACCACAAGACATTTTACCTCATGTTCTCCAACACTAGTTTTTCCCAGCTGGTGCCATCACTGTCATTGTTAGCATTGTCTTTATACTGCTGCCATTTCTATTATTGTGATGAGTATGCGCATGCACACGTGTGTCATGGGTAGGGATCTTATGCTTGGTGTTGCATATGTGTTGGTCAGAGTATATTTTGAAGATTTTTTATTTCCACTTTCATGTGGATTCTCAGGATCAATTCAGGTATTTAAGCTTCTATGGTGATTGAACTCAAGTCCTTAAGTTTGTATGGTAAACACCTTTACTTAACAATCCATTTCACGAGCCCCTAAAGCAGTAGCTTTATAAAAACACAATGTATTCATGACTTACTCATATACATTGAGGACCAATACATATTTCTGGCAAAGTTATCTACATAGCTTTGAGGACATTTAACTTTATATAAATTAATTTTCTCATTTATGTTTTCAAACATTTTCTCCTTTCACCTACTAAGTTTATGCATAGCTGTGAATACACTGCCTATGTTCTATTCACAGATAATATATGAATTCAGGATATTGGGGAATACAAATTATTTATTGGGGGGCTGAAATTGTGTTTATAATGTATAACATTGAAATGTAGACATACTGTTTACTACTTACAATGTTTTAAAATATGCTTAATGAGCAAACATCTGTCTATCCAAAATTTAAGACCTGTATCCTTATTACCTGCAGACAAGTTTATACATAACTAAATAATTCCCAGTAAGCCATAAATCAAAAGAAATATGATGACAAGGAACTCAGGAATAATCAAAAACTCCCTTTGAGTTCTCCAGGGTTATATAGTAAGACCCTGTCTCAAAATGAAATGCTGAAACAGAACCCCACAAATGTTTACACTGGGCATGGCAGCACACACCTGAAAACCCAGCAGTTGAAATGTGGATGAAGAGGTCCTAGAGGTCAAAGTCAAGTCAACTTTAGCTACATAGTTACTTCTGGACCACCCTGGGCTCCATCCAACTATATCAGAAAGAAAGAAAGAAAGAAAGAAAGAAAGAAAGAAAGAAAGAAAGAAAGAAAGAA
>CAJQZJ010031994.1:2144840-2163299 GCA_907164525.1 Lophiomys imhausi | reverse complement strand
GGGTTCCTGCTGGTCTGTGTGGTGACTGTAATGTTCATCATCACAAAATGTTGCCTTTTTGCTTGCCATAAGTTTGCTAAAGCTGGAAAGAAGAAGAAAGAGGAATAGCTGAATGAGGAGGATTGACACATGGACCTTCCCCTGTCCATGACACTAAGGGAGGCCATGATACCTTCTCCTATGACAAGATAAAGTTTCAATACATATTTGTCAAGTCATAGAATTTTTTCTCTCCGAGAATTAAAAGTTCTTTTGTAGTTAGTAGTATTTCAGGCCAAAGATAAAATTGAAAAAAAAAAAAGCAAACTAAAACCGTCAACATGAGTACGTATAGAAATTGTACAAATTCATTTTTGCAGATTAAAAGTTAAACCAAACTTTAACTTTTTGCCTGAGGACCTGGCCCTGTGGCCTAATCACTTGTCAGGCAAGACTTCCTCCTTGATTTTGTATACCCAAAATTCATATAAAAGCAATATCCAATAGCACCTTTAACCCCATTATAAGCAAGCAAGTAGATGTGAGATAGAGACAGGAGAATTGTCTGCAACACTCAGGCCAACAGGCATGGTGTGCAGCAAGAGATACCAGCCTTATAGAAAGTAGAAGGGAATACAGGCAGTTGTGCTCTGACCTCATATGTGTGCCATGGCATAGGTGTGCCCCACTCACAAATTCATGAGCACACTCACATAAATTTACACATATACACAAGCTTCAAACACACACACACACACACACACAAACCGAACAATTACGGTGCCTCACGGGTTGTTGTGGTTGCAAAATTACTAAGAAGCCCACCATGATATCAGTACAGTTTGGCACATATTGAACAAGCCTTAACTTTATTTACTGCAGACCTTAGAGTATGAATCTCTAGGTAAAGTGTTCAGGATTGGAGCTGTGTGAAACCCCTGATCTTGCATTTGTCTTTTGGAAACCAGTAGTGTTGTAGTCTCATGCTGTGCACACAGCCTCTGAATGACCTCTTTCTTTCTTTTTTTTTCAAAATTTCACCACTCAATTCTTTTCTTTTTAATAATTTATTTTTATTTCTTCAAGTTGCATCTCAATCACAATCCCCTCCCTACTCCCCCCCCTCCAGTCCCACCCTCCCATCCTCTTCCCCCTCAACCCACCCATCCCCTTCCTTTTTTTTAAGTTTAAGGTATATCATTTACGCCCCCCCCTCAACAGCTCCCCTTTCAGTCCAACAAATGGATCTTTCTTTTATAACAATAAATACAATACAAAACAACAGAAATAAATAGGCCACAATTATGAGAGTTATATGGCTTAGCATACATTCCCAATGTCCAGTCCATACGTATTTGGCACCTGACTTTAACATTCTACTATGTAACTATCTCCATGAGTTTAAAATTCTATATCCAACTCAGCTTTCATCCTAACTTGCATCCCAATTTTAAAAACATCTTCTTAGATCCAGAACACCCTCTTAATCCCTAAAAAACTCAAAATTTAACTATGAGACTCTAGCTATCTATTCTTCAACCACCTCAGAGACCTGAGAGGGATAAATATATCTGGTTATACAGGAAGTGCAGGGCCAGCAGCTTCCAAAACTAAGAAATGACATACCAGAGGCTGCATGGACAGTTCCCAATTTCTCTCCATAATTACAGAATCAATCTTCAGCCATTTGGCCCCGTTTCTCTAACAGACATTGATTGTAAAGCAGGAATTATGAAGGACTTGCCTACCCTGTCTTGGCAGAGCTAGGCTGTCGACTTACCTGCTTCCAAGTTTTGTCCTATTTGGACAGCATTCTGTCTACAGTTGAAGCAAGGGATTTTTCTTGCCAAGAGATAGGCTAGCCACTAATTCAACCATCTCCAACTGGAGATTCTTCGAAGGACCTACCAAGGTTGTACTTGAAGCTGAGTAAAGAGAAACAACTCATTCAGAGAGAAAGGGTTAATCTCAAGTTAACTGTGCCCCCAGAGAAGCTGCCTAGGGCTAGAAGATTACGACCATTCTCTTTCCCAGTGGCCACCAAAATCCTCATATATAAAACACGTGGGGCTTTATTGTATTATAAACAATAAAATTATGTATCAATCTACCACGAATATTATTTACAATGTCTAGTCCATTTGTATTTAAGAACCTTGGAGGAAGCATCTATTACCTATACCTTGCTTAGAGTTCTGTGCCTATACCATTTTTATTCTTATTTGACTTATTTTATTGTATTTGTTTTAATATTGTCTCTAATTAATTTTAATATACTTAATACCTCTACTTCCCTTCCCACCCCACAATGATAAGTGGGAAAGAAGGAAGGTTAAAGGGAATGTTTTGTACATTGTTGTTTTTTCCTGCTGTATGATATTTCAAAAAAGATGGGGAGAATGCTTGAATATTTGAAAAGTTGCTAGGGGATATGGAGGGGTAAGATAAAAGGATTTCAGAAATGACTATGCAACTAGAAAGTTTTTAAATAGAAGTTGAAGCACTTAAAAAGCAAAAATCGCTGGAGAGAAGTGAACACTCAGGTTTAGATTTGATAAGAGAGAAACAGCCCATTCAGAGAGAAAGGGTTAATCTGAAACTAATTGTGCCCCCAGAGGAGCCACCTGGGGTTATGAAATTACCACCATTAGCTTTCCCAGCAGCCACCAAAAGCCTCAGATGTCAAAACAACCTATGTTTTCCGGCCATTTACAAAGAAATTGTAAAGCTAACAGCCTCAGAGACCAAAATCTTTTGCATGATGAGAAATATGGTACTTTTCAAGCCAGATCACAAAATGATCTGTGAGTTAACTCTGGGAAATACAATAATAGCATACAAGTGGTTTCTGGTGGCAGAGAGCCGAAATTTCCTGGATATTGTAAACTCTGTGTGAGAGGACAGCATTATTGGACAAATAAATATATGTCCAAGAGGGACATACAAGGTAATCTTTTGCAGTCAGAAAGAAACTTTGGGGTCCTACCTCAAGGCCCCACAGCAAAATGTATGGGCCATTTTAGGCAAGAACAGCTGAGAGTTAGCAGGTTATAAAACAAACAAACAAAAAAACTACTGATACAAAAAGTATTTAATTGAAAGTGTCTTTGTTACTAATTTAAAAATGCAATTTTAGTCCCAGTCCATTTGAAAGCTACTATTGAAAACTGTATAGGATAATTAAGAAATGTAAATTAGTAGTCAATTGTACTTATAGTTTTGTTAGATATTAGTTTAGCTAATTACAGAAATATGCTGTATTTAGTCTCTTGTATATGTTCTGAAGCTAAGTAGACAGCACATAGATAGAAACAAGCAATATTTGTCTACCTAGACAGACAGATAGACAATAGTTTTTAAAACCTCAGAGACCTACAGAAAATGGCATTTAAGATGTTTTAATAAGAAAAGTTTTTTTTTCTGACAGAGAGAGACATATGCTCCTGGCGGCATCCCAAATATTGATAAAAGATGATGTGTATTAAAAAAACAAATGTGGCAAGATTATCACTGGACAAAAAACTGCTGATAGCAGGCTGTCTGTCCAATCTGTGAGCAAGCAGTACACTGAAAAGTGGACTGACCAACGTTACAGAGATAAGGTAGGCCAGTCCTTTAATATTCCTGGCTTCGCAGAAAAGATTATCTGATATTCTGAGCCAGTAGGCTGAAGACTGGATGCCCCAACGACACAGAGAAACCATGGGTGACTGTTCAGATAGCCAACAACCTCTGTCATTACTATAGTGTTGGAAGTTTGCTTGCTCTAACTTCCTATATACTTAGGTAATATTTTAATTTCCTTCTAAAGTCTCTGATGGGGTTGAAGCCTGAATAGTTATAATCTTACAATTAAGCTTAGTTGTATAGGATTTAAGAAATGTTTTAGGTCTAAAAGATGTTATAGGTTGATAAATACAACTAAGCATAGAAAATTATATAGGTACAGAACTCTAAGCTAGGTATAGATAACAGATTCTTTCTCCAAGGTTGCTAAATACAAATGGGCTGGACATTGTAAGTATAATACTTGATACATATGATAAATATTTTTATTGTATATAATATATATGCCATTTTTTAACTAAAGGGGGGAATGTGGTAAGAGTTTTGTTTATTTAAAAAAACAGTTATGAGAATGTTTTTGTTTAATCCCAGGTGTGAGACTACTTCAGTTAAGACCACAAGTATAAACTATTAACTGTACCTTGTGAGCTAGTAGGGGCAAGTTTAATTCTGAGGACTTGAGAGAGGGACAAAAAGCCAGAGCCCCAAGGAGAAGAGAAGGTGCTACAAAGAAGAAAGAGGGGAGCTATAAGGAAGAAAGGGGGAGCTACAAAGGAAAGGTTGCTGCTCTCCCTGCTGCCAGTGCTCCTGCTGCTATTTCCTGGTTTGCTGGTTTGGTGGACTTCTGATATTGTGACTACTGAGATTGGTATTGCCCCCAAAGAATTTGACAACCCTAATGAGCAGGAAGTAGCACAAAGAGACCTACGTTCCTTTCCCCTCTAATCTTTCTCTCCCACCTAGGATTGGGGGGTTGGAAAAAATGAGGGTTGGATGGGAGGTAAAGGCATTAAGGATAGTAAAAATAAATTAGAATGTATAGTAAAACAAATATAATAAAAGCTACTTTGCTACAGCTGAGAGATGGCTCAGCAGTTCCTAACACTAACTCTTCTTCCAGAAAACCCATATTCCATTCCCACCACCCATATGGTGATTCACGACCATCACTAACTTGTTTCATAGGACCTGACACCCTCTTCTGGCCTCTGTTGACACTGCATTTATGCAACATGCAAAAGTTAGTATTAAATAAAACACTTGATTTCATGAAATGAGTTTTGTTTCCATTCAACACTTTACAAAGAATGAGTCCCTCCTCATTATTAGCCTTTGTGAACAAATGTGTGATTTCAATTTTAGGTTTTGATAACATAGAACAAGAACTCAAGCTAAGTTATTTCACAATTGCTGGGTGTGTCTCTTTTTCCAAAACAGAATATAATTTTCATATGTTCCTTATATTTATGCTGTGAGTTTAATATTATATAGATATTTTAAGATAGGGATTATGCACTGGCCAGAAGGCTGAATGGTTAAGAGTGCTTGCTGTGCCAGAACGGGACTGGGATCAAATTTCTATCACAAGTGTAGAAATCAAGCATGCTTGTGAATGACTACCCCATAAGGTCTTGGGTTGGGGGGAAGAGCAAAGACAGGTGGAGCAATAATTTAGATTTCAAACAGCCTAAGAGAAGTGGCAAACCTCAGGTTCAGTGACATATCGTGTCTTGAGGGAATAAGGTAGACTATGAGAGAGCAGGCAAGACACTAACACTGTCTGTTGCATGCAGGTGCATTAGTGCACACTCACATATACATACTACTCTCACCTCCCTGTACACATGATGTACACACACACACACACACACACACACACACACACACAGAGGGGGGAGAAGAGAGAGAGAGAGAGAGAGAGAGAGAGAGAGAAAGAGAGAGAGAGAGAGAGAATGATCAGTACTCCATAATCTACAATTTTGAAAAGTATATGTGACAACTAACCTTAGTTGTCACCTTGACTGCATCTGGAATCAACTACAACTCAAGTTGCTGGCCACACCTATGAGGGGTTTTCTTAATCAGATCATCTAAGGCAGGAAGCTCCACCATAAATTTGGACCGCAACTTCTTGTGACAGCCCCTTATAAAAAGACAAGGACAAAGGAAACTTTGGATTTTGGCTGCTTGCCCTCATGCTTGTCAGCAACTCCATAAATACTGTTGCTGCAGCCAGTATTCAGTCCAACTTTAGGATACCAACATAGACTGAAAACAGCTCTCCAAGAATCTTCCATGACTCCAGTGCCAGATTGGAAAGGGTGAGACATCCAGCCTCAGAAACTGAAGAACTACCAGGTTCCCAACTTTTCTGTCCTCAGAGAAGCTTCCTATTGGACTTCCCAGACAACATCTTGTGAGCAAGTATAATAAATCTAGTATATAAATATATAATATATATAAATGTAACAAATTTCATGTATAAATCTGTTTATCAAAGCTGTCTCTTCAATGTTCATAAACCTATATGGAAAAGTAAACACAAAGCTTGTAAGAGGTAGATAACTGTTAATCAAGAACTTGTGTATGGATGGGACAAATGGCTGGATCTACTTGGACTGATGTGAAAACTGTGCCACCCAAATTTTTCCTAGGAACCTGAGCATGGTGTAGGTGGACAAGGATGTTGAATGTTCCTTCTCTGGCCAAGGAGACATACAGGCTGTGTGACTGAGGCTAGGTCTGAGGGTTGAAGATTTGGTTAAGTGAGACTCCTGGGGATTGCAGACTGGCCTGGCATACAAATGTGTAACCTACGTTAGGCCTGGAGATTGAACAGTTCCAGCAAACTAGGGACCTGGGGACTGATAAGAATGAACAAGTAGGTAGGATGAGGTTTCAAGGATAGGCCTAGATTTTAGAAAACAGCAAAACCTGGGGTCACTAGACTTGGCCAGTATAGATTTTTGTTAACCAAGATCGACCTGTAGATAGACAAGTGCACTCGCCAGGCTAGACCAGGGCACAGAATATGCATGCTACTCAGACTAGTGTGGTCTTCTTGTGGGACTTGTAACAGTTACAATGTGGACTGTCTCTGACTCTTTTGCCTGCTTTATGGACCCTTTTCCTCCTACTGGATTGCCTCTTCCAGCCTTAATATGAACAAAGTCTTACTACAACTTTAAATGACATCTATGGTTGTTATTCCTGATAGGCCTGCCCTTTTCTGAAGGGAAATGGAAGAGGAGTGGATCTAGGGGAGAGGGGAAGTGGGGGAGCAGAGAGATAGGGAAAAGAGGAGGGATGGGAAACTGCAGTCAAGAAGTAATATATGGGGGAATAATAAATTTAAAAAAATATTGACATGAAAAAAGGTTGGGCAAAAACTGAATCAAATGAAAATGATAAAATACAGTAGTTGTAAATAAGATAATACTTCTCTAAACTTTATTGCAGTGATTGGTTTATAATTAAGAAATTATGTTATGAACTCTAGACAATAGGTCTAATGTTTATGAAATATATAATACATGATTGACATGTTATGAACATTCATATGAAAAAAAGCCACTGGACTGTAATAGAAAAAAAAAGAACCTGACTCAGCAGTGTTGCTTTTATTTCAGGCTCCATAGCAATTTATATATATATATATATATATACATTTTATGTTTATTACTTCAGGTTACATCTCCATCACAGTACCCTCCTTCCACCCCTCCCAGTCCTGCCCTCCCACCCTTTCCCCCCATCATTCCATCTCACTCCAGAGTGGGGTATCCCTACATATCAGTCCCCCACCCCAGTTCATCAGTCATATGAGAGCCAAGAGCCTCCTCATACACTAGGGACCTACAAGGCAGCCCCACTAGGGCAAAGTGTCTTATTGACAGGTAACAAATACTATGTTCCTGTTCCTTTGGTGCATTGACTGTAGCATAGTTATCCTGTACTATATGGCTAAAATCAGATTATAAGTGAATAGATGCCATGTGCATCCTTCTGAGTCTGGGTTAGCTCACTCAGGATGAACTTCTCTAGTTCCATCCATTTGGCTGAAAATTGCATGATTTTGTTGTTTCTGGTGGCTGAGTAGTATTCCATTGTGTAGATGTACTATAGTTTTTTTATCCATTCCTCGGTAGAGGGACATCTGGGTTGTTTCCAGTTTTTAGCTATTATAAATAAGACTGCTATGAACATAGATGAGGAAACGTCCTTGTGGGTTGGTGAGGAGTCATTTGGATGTATACCCAGAAGTGGTATGGCTGGGTCATAAGGTAGACCTATTTGAAATTTTGTAAGATATTACCAGACTGTTTTCCATAGTGGTTGTACAAGCTTGCATTCCCACCAGCAATGAAGGAGTGTTTCCCTTTTTCCACAAGCTCACCAGCATGTGCTGCCATTTGAGTTTTTGATCTTAGCCATTCTGACAGGTGTGAGGTGGAATCTCACGGTCATCTTGAGTTGCATTTCTCTGATGATTAAGGATGCTGAGCATTTCAAGTGTCTCTCAGCCATTAGGGATTCCTCCTTTGTGAATTCTCTGTTTAGCTCTGTTCTCCACTTTTTGAGTGGATTATTTGGTTTCTTGGCTTTTCATATCTTGGGTTCTTTGTAAATTTTGGATATTACCCTTCTGTCAGGTGTGGGGCTGGTGAAGATCTTTTCCCAATGTGTAGGCTCCTGTTTATCCCTATTTAGAGACGATATGATAGTATACATAAGCAACCCCAAAAATTCCACCAGACAACTCTTACAGCTGATAAACACCTTCAACAAAGTGGCTGGATACAAAATTAATTCAAAAAAATTGGAAGTCCTTCTTTATACAAAAAATAAATGGATTGAGAAAGAAATTAAGGAAACAACACCCTTCACAATAGCCACAAACAATATAAAATACCTGGGGGTAACTCTAACCAATCAAGTGAAAGACCTGTATGACAAGAACTTCAAGTCCTTGAAGAAAGAAATTGAAGAGGTCATCAGAAGATGGGAAGATCTCCCATGCTCATGGATAGGTAGGATCAACATAATAAAAATGGCCATCCTGCCAAAATCAATATACAGATTGAATGCAATTTCTATCAAAATACACCACACTTCTTTATAGATGTGGAAAAAGCAATTCTCAACTTCATATGGAATATCAAAAAACCCAGAATAGCTAAATCAATCATGTACAATAAAAAAACATCTGGAGGCTCACCATCCCAGATTTCAATCTGTACTACAGAGCAATAGTAGTAAAAACAGCATGGTATTGGTATACAAACAGACCAGTAGATCAATGGAATCGAATTGAAGACCCAGAAATGAACCCACACAACTATGGCCACTTAATTTTTGACAAAGAAGCCAAAACCATACAATGGAAAAAGGACAGCATCTTCAACAAATGGTGCTGGTCCAACTGGAGGTTGACTTGTAAAAGAATGAAATTATACCCATACTTATCACCTTGCACAAAACTTCAGTGCAAGTGGATCAAAGACCTTAACGTAAGTCCTGACACACTAAATCTATTAGAAGAGAAAAGTGGGGAAAACCCTTAAACTCATTGGCACAGGAGATAACTTCCTGAATAGAACACCAACAGGCTCTAAGGCCAATAATCAATAAATGGGACCACATGAAACTGAAGTTTCTGTAAGGCAAAAGACACTGTCATTTGAACAAATTTATATTTTTTTACAAAACATAATCTATATTTGTTATAACGTTGTTTTTAAAAATCTCTAAAATACCAAAGATAAATTACTCACTCAAGGTCACTGAGAATCATGATTCATTTCCCACCTTCACATCTGCCTCCTGGTTCCAGTACTTGCCATCTGAGGCTGTGACTTCCCATGTCTATTTGCTTTGGTAGGTACAAATTATACTTTAACTAATCAAACATTGCTCTTTCTGTATCTGCAAGAGCTGAGCAATCACCCTTTGAGAGGCAGCTCTGACTTTAACCAAGATGTCTGCGAAGATGACAGCAGCCTTGCTCCTGCTACAGCTAAGTGGCCTCTTTGGATCTGGGAGTAGTGGGAAGGTGCTGGTGTGGCCAATGGAATTCAGTCATTGGCTCAACTTAAGGACAATCCTAGATGAGCTGGTGAAGAAGGGTCATGAAGTGACTGTCCTGAGACCCTCAGCTTCCTTATGAGGTTTTTTTTTCCTATGACCTTCATTTCTCCCCCCCCACCCCACCCCACTGCCTCTCAAAATCATGGCCTTTTGTCTTCTGTTATGTTTACACACACACACACAAATATATATAAATAGAATTTGCTCAGTCTGTTTAGTGCTACTTATGTATATGATTTCAGGCCATCGAATAATCAATTGAGTATCACTAGGGAGGACTATTTTTTTTCCTCTCAACATTCCTTACTAGCAATTCTTTGTCTATGTGTGGACCTCTATGAGGCTTCTCCCTTCTATTTTGTTAGCATGTCTATTGGTGTTGTACTTGGTCAGGTCTTGTTTAGACAGCAATATTGTTGTGGTATCACAGGTGAAGCATCCTTATGATTTCTAGATGATCTCATGGCAGCTTTCCTGGTCTTCTGGCTCTTGAGTGAATTGAATAACTGTCCCATTTAAAAGATATCTATCCCATGTTTTAAAACGCCAGTGGAAAAGTGATGAATTCAGTTATTTAAAAAAAAGACTACCATTTATGAAAGGGATGCTGTATTTATCAAAAAAAAAAAAAAAGGAGCTATTCTCCCCTGTTGGAGGCTAGACTGGATTGGAGATGATCCTGGGGGTGCCAATGACAAGGAACTGTAATTTCAGTTCCTAAGGATTTGGCACCCTCTTCTGATCTCTGAGAACACTACATGCGCTGTAGATGTGCACAGACATACATGGAAGCAAAACACTCATACATAAAATAATAAATCTCCAAAAAAACCATCACACACATAATTAATTGTTCAGTTACAAATGATGCTGGGACAATTATTCAATGGGACCTCCATGCTATATCCTCATGAGAGCAAGTACCAGAGTGAGTTATAACTTTAAATGTAAAAAATAAAATCCTAAAAAAATTGAACAATTTATAATCTTGAGAAGAAAAAATCACAAAGCCAAAATTATAAATAATTTACATTTTAACTGCACCAAAGATGTTATCTTTTACTCAGATATAAGAAAGGGGGGGAATGGTAAACTGAGTATGGTCGTGCATGCCTTTAACCCCAGTGCTGGAAAGGCAGATGGATTTCTGTGAGTTCAAGGCTAGCATGGTCTACACAGAAAGTTCCAGGTCAGCCAAGGCTATGTAGTGCGACTTTCCCTCACAAAGACAACCTATTCAGAGCAGAAAACATTGGCAACATATATCACAATCCAATAATTACTTATGCCATTAAATTGTAGATATTAAAAAAGATGAAATGATTAAATAGAGAACATTATCAGAAAAATATGGTTAAAAACTTTATGGGAGGCTGGAGAGATAGATCAGCAATTCAGAGCACATGATGCTTTTGCAGGGGACCCAAGTTTAAGTCCCATCAACACCCACACAGTGACTCATGACCATCCATAACTCCAGATCCAGGGGATACAATGCCCTCTTTCTGGTCTCCACCATCACCAGCATCCATGTAGTACACATAAAAGGCAAAACATTCATATGCATAAAATAAAAAGTTCTTTAAAAGATAAATTTATGGAAATCTACTCGTTTATAAATTAGGGAAATGGAAATTCATTTTTTCATTACGTAGGATTTTTCTCCTTTCAGAGTGGTAAGAGTTTTAAGAACTAATATGACTACATAGTAAATGAGCAAGCCGCATGGACTTGTTAAGTGCAAGTAAGCTGTGTAAGTATTTAGCAGACAATACCTATCAAAATGTAAAATAGCTATATTATATCATTTCCAGATCTCCAGTCTTACAAAACCTAACTTAGGGGCTGGAAAGATGGCTCAGAGGTTAAGAGCTCTGGCTGTTCTTCCAAAGGCCCTGAGTTCAATTCCCAGCAACCACATGGTGGCTCACAACCATCTACATTGAGATCTGTTGCCCAGGCATACATGTAGAGCAAATACTGTATACATAATAAATAAATAAATGTTTTTAAAAACCTAACTTTGGTAAAATATGTACAAGAATATTCACTTTAGCATTCAAAATTCTAAGTAAAATTCTCTACTTGCTCAAAAAAAAATCAGTCATTTTAGTTTAGAAAAGATGAGTTCAGTACAAAAACAGTCAAGATAAAAATAAGCTCCAAAGTATGTTCAGTATATATTAGACAGTGGAGATAGGAAAAAGTGTTTTATTTAAAGAAATCATGTGTTACCTACCTAATGAGGTAAAGGGGAGACAATTTCTTCATTGTGTGAGCATAATTCACACATATTAAAATGATTCCAACTTCATTAGGTGACATAGTATTACAGGATAGCAGGTACACATACAATCTATTGTTGACCAAAACACTATTGCAAAGTACATGTAAACATAATCTCCACACTTTTAATAATTTAAAAATGAACAAAAATATGACATAAATCCAAATGCCTGGAAGAAATCATTGAATTAGGGCCAGTGAGATGTCGTCGGTGAGTAAAGGCGCTTGCTACCAAGCCTGATTGATGAGCTGAATTTCATTCCCTAGAAGCCAAGTGATAGGAGAGAAGACTCCAGCAGGGTGTGCTCTGATATCCCTGAGGACTGACACATATCAAACACCTTCCACAACCACACAACTAATGCAAAAATAAAAAAATCACTGAATTAACTACCTGTAGAAGTCAGATTGGAAAGCAAGACATTTTGTTTTGCTTTTGTAGTTACTGGAAGAAATGCTACCTTTATAGCTTTAATGTGTAACTATAGTACTTTAAAATTTTTTTCCAAGATTATCAATTTGCAGAAAAGAAAAACAAAGGTCTATCAAATATCAATCTTGGACTAATATAGCTTTTTAAAAATCTGAAAGTTATATGTAGAAAAGCTTGCCTCGCAGATGCTGTGTAGCGAAGGCTGGTCTTCAATTAATCTTGCCTTCACATGAGTGTTAAGGTTTCACTCACCACCACCCCTGGTTTGACAGAACACACTTTCAACACAGACCTTCTGCAAGTCATTAATCACCAACTTTTAAGCTACAGTATCTGTAGGTCCTGCCAATTTCACTAGCAATCCTTCGTCAGCACCTGGCCATGCTTCCACTCTCCTAGAATGCATGCCTCCATGTAAGCCAGACTCTTAGAAGGCAAATTCTTTTTTTTATATCTATGTATCTCCCTGTGGTGGTTTAAAAGGAAATGTCCTACATAGGCTGAGATATTTGACTTCAGCATGGTGATACTTGTTGGGGTACATCATTGAGGTAAGGTTCTAAGCGTTTATAGTCTCGCCCTACTACAGGTTCACTCTGCTTCCTCTTGCACCCAAAGATGTGATCTCTCAGATTACTACTACTGCCCTACCTGCAGTTGCCACCATGCCTACCCACCATGGTGAACTCATCCCTCGGGATCTGCTAACTCTTCCATAAGTCACTTTTTTGTTTTGTTCTTGTTTTTTTGAGACGGGGTTTTTCTGTGCAACAGCTCTGGCCGTCCTGGACTCCCTTTGTAGACCAGGCTGGCCTCAAACTCAGAGATCAGCCTGCCTCTGCCTCCCAAGAGCTGGGGTTAAAGGTATGAGCCACGAAGCCTGGCTCCGTAAGTAACTTTTTAAAATATTGTTTTATACGAACAGAAAACAATCACTCTCCAAATGTCCCACGCAAAGCACTTAACCTAATTCATGCAGATTCATTGATGTGCTGTATTTAATCACTTTTCAACTGGCTAGTGTTCTGCTTTCAACTGGAGCTCTAAGGTGGCTCAAATAAAACTAGTTTAACAATTTTCTATCCTTATTAATATTCCATGTGTATTTATTTTCCCACATTGCACCAGAAATGTCCCAAATAGAGTATAAGCCCTTTCTCCTTAGTAGAAGGCCAGCTCAGTCTTGGACTACATACATACACCCAACTACAACTAGGTTATAGTGGAAATGCTTGTATCAGTTAAATGGTAGCTAACTCAATGATTTTTTTTTTCCTGAATTGTGTTTGGTAAGATACGTGACATGTGTGTGTGCACCTCAATCAACCTGCTGGAGTCTGTTTTCTCCTACCATGTGGCTTCTGGGGAATCAAATGCAAGTCATCAGGCTTGGCAGCAAGAGTCTTTACTTACCAAGCCATTTCACTGGCCCTAATTCAATTTCTACAAGGCATTTGTCTGGATTTGTCATATTTTCGTTCATTCGTTCATTATTTTTGTTATTAAAAGTGTAGAGATTATGTTTTCATGTACTTTGCAATAATGTTTTGGTCAACAATAGACTCTATGTGTAGCTTCTATCCTGTAATGCTTATGCAACCTAATGAGGTTGAAATCATTTTAATGCATGTGAATTATGGTCACACAATGAAATTGTTTATCCTACCAGCATCCTGTTTTAATCACAATCTTTTTCGCCCCCAAAGGTAATTGTTGATTCTTAATAACATCCATCAGTAAATTACACACACACACACACACACACACACACAAAGATGTGAGCTGGGCAGTGGTGGCACACGCCTTTAATCCCAGCACTCAGCAGGAAGAAGCAGGCAGGCAGGCATCTTGACTTCGAATCTAGCCTGGCCTACAAAGCCACAGCCAGGTGCACACAGAGAAAGCCTGTCTTGAAAAACAAAGAACATGACATGAACATTAAAAATTGTCTACCTTCTCCTTGTGCTAGATTTTAACTCTGTAATCCTGACGGTACTCTGAGGACTATCCAAGTTAACACCTGTGGGCCAGATGGCCTAACTCAGTCAGTAGCATCCCTGACACAGAAGAGCACTGTACTATCCAGATACTTGCTGGTACTGCTCCAGTTTAAACTATTTATAGGACCTCTTCTCAAATTTTACCTGTTTCTGCCTGCATTTAAAACGCCTTTGTACCCAATGATTTAGAAAAATTCCCTCACATGTTTAAAAATGTTCTATTCTGTTCCATTTTGTAGTGAACTTCTAGCCTTTTCTCTCTTGGAATTATCTTTAAACCAATTCCTTAGGCTTTACAGTCACAGGTTTTGTTTTTGCCAAGGACAGAGTGTTTTCTACTAGATCCTCAAAGTAAACCATTCCCAGCAATTTCTGATTTCACCAGCATCTCACTTGCCTAAGGGACTATACACTTATCTAGTCCTCAACCAAGCCCTGACAAAGAAAGCCCTGACTTGAGTTCCTGAGAAAATGGGATCACTGTATTGGTTAGTATAGAAAAGCAGGTATTCTTGAATGATCACGTTTAGGAAGAGTGGGATGATTTATTCAAAGCCAACAGGAGGCTATATTACAGGAAGTCACTAAATTTGCTCTGTTATTTGCAATAAGTTGGTGGAATCACTCATAAAAACACTACCCTCCGACTGCATCCCCATAGCCATGACAATGCATCTGAAGGTTTTCTACATGGATTTCTAAAGGTGTCTTCAGGGTAAGACTCACAGTTTGTAAATGAACATTTAGCAGGAAAATATGATTTCTTGATAAGTCAGAAATATCACCAACAGGGATTTATGCAAAAACTTATCAAAAACAAAAACACCCACAAAGGTAGTTTTTATGACTATTTCAAATTCAAATCAAGAAATTAAAATGTGAAAAAAATCTCTTATAAATTTTTTCTTGTGTGCTTTAGTATGTCATTGTTACAAGAAAGGATTGGTGAAAATGTGAGAACACTAAAGACTAAGAAAACAGAAAAAATGTATAAAAATTCAACCACAGAAGATGAAAACATCTCTCTCTCTGAAGGGCTGAAGAGATGGCTCAGCTGATAAAGGATAGGCTCACAACCAAAAATATAATATGAAAGCAAAAGTCTAAAATATGGACAAAAATATTAGATGTACAAATAAACTAAATTACCAACACAATCCCATTTCATGAGAATTTATATACTAGAGAATGTATTGTTATGTTTATACACTATAAAATTGGCAATCAGACAAGGAAATAAAGCAAGAAAGTGTCAATCTTTACCAATTTATTTCATACAAAACAGTAGCAATGTAGAATGTAGGGATATCTTCTGCTGCCACACACACAAACTGAACATTCCAAGCCAATGTACAGTTTAGAAGGCTAAACAATAGCATTAACCATGCTACTGAACTTAGGAACTTTTTATTTAAAAAGATTAAAAATTAGACAGCAATGTCTTCTTAATATTGCTCTCATCATTGAAGACTTACAAAAAACAAAAAGTATAGGTTTTAAAAAAGAGGGAAGAGGAGAAACCAAAAGGCTGCTACAACACTGCCATATAGTAAAACCATCATACTTCTTGATAGCAGCATTATTTTCACTGAACCGTGTGCAGCTACATGTAGAAACGCAAAGCAAAATACTATGGCAGTTATAGATCAAGATCCAAATGAAAGAAAACAAACAAAATAACTCTAGGATGAATACACTGTAAAAAGAACATTTATGGAGAACAAATCAATATCTACATTCTTGGACTGTTCCATTCTGCCCCAATAAAAGTGTCAACTCAACTGTCAACTGTGCATTTTTGGCGGATCTGAGTTTTCCAGTTCTTATTCTACTGCATGCTTGGAACTAGGTGATAATAAATCTTTTTACACAATGAGCTTTAAGTAGACAGCTGAAAATAAATTTACTACTTGTAAACACACACAAAAAAAAATACAATATTTTTTTATCTTCAATCGGTGCTTCCAAAAGCACATTATCTTCGGTAACGACCTCTCTCCCCTCGGTCTCTGTCCCGATCACATATTCTTTCTCTCTCTCTTTCTCGATCACGACCCCTGTCTCGCTCTCTGTCTCTTCTGTTATCTCTAGGGCGATCTCGCTCTCGCTCCCGCTCTCTTTCACGGGGTCTACTTCTCCGACCACTGACAACAGCTTGTGTGCGGCGAAGGAAATCATCCACCCTCATATCATAGTCATGCTAGGAAAGAGAAAATGGATCAGCAAAGTAAAACTGCATGGAATTCATGAGTCCTTACAGTTTTCTGTAAAAAAGAATTAGAAAATGAAACCAAGAATTCATGGAACACAAGTGTGACACTTAGCAGCACTAACTGAATGGAACTCACATCTCTTCCTATAATTTTCTATTCAACTTAAAAGACTTTTCCATCTGATTCCTTAGAAATACATAATAAGGGCTGGAGAGATGGCTCAGCGGTTAAGAGCACTGGCTGCTCTTCCAGAGGTCATGAGTTCAATTCCCAGCAACCACATGGTGGTTCACAACCATCCATAATGAAATCTGGTGCCCTCTTCTGGCCTGCAGATATACCTGCAGACAGAACACTGTATACATAATAAATAAATCTTTAAAAAAAAAAAAAAAAAAAAGAAATACATAATAAAAACCACTCAGTCATAACCGTCTACTGATCACTCCATTCGTATAGCCTACTTAATAGCAATTATGCTAAGTATCTTATGCAACACACCTCTTCCTGTCTTTCAGTTCTAAAAACAGTAAATTCTGAAACTAGAAAATCCTAGGGTATAAACTTTCTTATAACTTATTTATTGCTAATAGTAATTTAAGGAAGTCAATAAAATTTTGGGAATTTATGAACTATAAAAAAATTTACTTCTGAACCATAAGAAATTTAAAACTGGGACTCTATCCCACATAAAACAGCAATGCACTTTGAAGGATAAAGAGGAAAAAGAGGCATAAGGCACAAGCATAAAGGAAATGCAAAGTAGAGGCCATGTCTAAGTTTGTCGCCTGCTCTACCTAAGATTTCTGGTCATCTTTTCTTACTGAGTGTGGTGTATTTTCAAAAGTCAGTTTTAAGGTATACAAAGCAAGGTTCAGAACACAATTTCCCATTACCTTTCATGTATAAGTAAAATGTGAGTGTATTATAAACATGGATTACCTGTTGTAATTAATCCAGTTATTATTAAATGAAGGTTCATAAAATAGAATTTGTTGGTTAAGGACAAGTTAATTTCAGGAAAGTCCTCTTGTATTGACTTCCTATTTCAAAAATTGTTACCGTTTTTTCTTCTCATAAAGCGCATCAACAGCACTTACAGAATTTATTTAAGAAATGTCAATATACTTAATTTCACAACACGTAGGCTATAAAATGAGACAGAAATTGTCACTTTCGACTTTAGCAATTATTAATCAGAATCATTAAACTGATTTACAGAATGTTTAATTTAATGGACTTTTTGAATTTAAAAAAACCTATAAAAGTTTTAAAAGATAGGATATGAATTTACTGTTCTGAACAAATCTCTGCAGTAAGTATATTCTTCATCTTTAACATCAAACTACCAAAGTTACCAAACTTAAATATGTATGGAAATATCCTTTCAATTAAGTACCAGAAAACAATTTTCATTAAAATATATGTGTGTGTGTATATGTATATGCACAGAAATTTCGTTTTAAAAATCAAGCAGCCCTACTTTTTTAAAACCCCAGAAACTGCAAATTTTTCATCCTTTCTAATTTGAAGTGGTCCTTAAGGGCAGTCAGAACCAATTACTAAAGGTGAACTATTACTGTGCATTTCTTAATATTTTGGTGTTGGTTTGAAAGTGTTACTAGAGCCTTCTCATACAAAGATGAAGCTAGTCACCTGGTTACTAGTTTTAAATAATTTTAACTTGGTAAAACTACATGATTTAGAAACAACCTTACCTACATGTAAAATTAAGAGAGATGAAAAAAAAACTTATAATAGCAATTTTCAATTACATAGCGATTAAGATCCCAGTATAGGAAGAATATCTTAAGTATACTTCTACAATGCCTATACATTATATGTACACACACACACACACACACACACACACACACACACACACACACACACA
>CAJQZJ010031994.1:2111518-2144830 GCA_907164525.1 Lophiomys imhausi | reverse complement strand
ACACACACACACACACACACACACACACACACACACACACACACACAGTACTTCAACTCAAGAAATATGAAATACAAGTCTATATAATCCATAAGGACATGGTCAGCTATTTTTAATGAAAACAAGTTGTGATTAATATTCAGTCTGCAGTAAGAAGAATGAATATTAATCACAACTTCTAGTAGGTGGCCATATGTAAATTACCTACAGAAATTCTAAGCAGTCCCCTTGCACCTCTGCCTCCTTGTGCACTTACTACTCGTTTATCTCTGTATCTTGCTTCATGCGGTACAGGATGGTGTCCTGAGTAAGGGGGGTGGGCTTGAGGAGGTGGAGCATGGTGCTGGTAGTAAGGGTGGTGTGGAGGCTGCTCCATTCCCGGGTAAGGAGGCTAAAAAAGAAAGATCACCTACATCAAAATCTACCAAAAATCCTTGTAGACAAATCCATTCTCAGAACTCCTATTCCCAAATCACACTAATCCCAAACAGTTTCACCTTTACTATTTATATACATTGAAAACACTGCTTCTCAAAGTAGCCATTTTATTAAAAACAAAATATGCATAATACTCTCAGATCTAACATATTTCTACCTTGCTATTTATATCATTTAAATTCTAACAAATAAAAAATACATAGTGCTTACTAAAACCAAAGCACTATACCTTAGCACTTTATACTTATTTGGCATTTTATGTAGCAAATTTTTATTAATCCTAAATTACAGAGAAGAAAGCAGACATCAAGATGTTAAGCAACTACAGTCACACTACAGAAAGGGTCATAATAAAACAGAGTATACATATACACAGTTGGGATACAACTGCAGTACCCTGGGCTCTGGAATAAGTTACTTAGAAATGTCTCTCTCTCTGAAATAAAGAGCAAATGAAAATTTAATAATGTCAATATAGGCACTAGTGAGATGGCTCAGCGGGTCCAAACACGGGCTGCCAGGCATGGTGACTTGAGTTCAATCCCTAGGACACATACATCTGTGTATGGCATGCACATGCCCACAGAAACACCAATAATTAAATATAAATTTAAGATGCCACTATAAAATTAATAAAGGGCACATGATAGATTATTTGAGTGTCAAGTTCATCTTAGTATTTCAGACTCAAAGAATTTTCAAAATTAATCTGTATATATAAGATAGAGGGAAGCTATGCTTGAAGTGAAAACAAAAACATAATGGCTCACCTAACAGCATTTGAAAATGAAGTGAGGAAACAAACACAGAGGTACTGTAACTACCAAGTTTTACTTCTTGGAAACGATGTTTCCAGGTATTCTTAACATCTCAGAATGTACTGAAAGAATATCTAACTTCCTTGAAAACAGAAAATCAAAACTCAAGATTTACTTCAGTCTTATTTTAAATGGAGAGCTAAAGTTACTAACTGTCCCATTAGGTACAATTAGAAACTTCACATGAATTCAATTAATTTATCTTTTGCATGATCCTACTAAATTGACACTATTTGACTGAAGGCTAACACTATTTGAGATGGACATAACTGTTCATTTACGCAAACATATATGCACAAATGATCAACATATATGCAAAGCAAGCATACTTTCTTGCACAAACTACTCCGTATCTGTCTAATGGGGCAAATAATAAATGAATGGCCAGTGAATTTTATGAATGAAGTAAACAGACATTATCATGGAACTTCGTCCAAGTGTTAGAGAAAGATAAGAGAATAAATGTAAACATCCAGAGAAGAGCTTATACTAACCATTACCATGGTATGTATTATACTTATCTGTATTACGCTTGTATTATTAGCATAAATGAACTTACCTAAATTCTTTTGATGGACAGTATCACATTCTAAGTAAGAATTTAAAATGTTAGACTTTGCAAAATTAGTTAGAGTAATATAAAATAGAGTAATACAAACCATTCCTTGCCAAGGAGGTGGTGGTCCCATGTTATGAAATTCCCTCACATAATCATTGTAGGACTAAAATAAAAGATGATTTTGTCAATAATTAAAATTGAGGTAATACAAAACAAATCAGACCCTAACTTTAAATATGTAAAATTTAATGCTTACCCCATTTAAAAACACATCTCGGCGAACTCCTGAAAATCGTCTGTTGGGAATAAGATTTGTGAAACTAAAATCAGGTAATTCATAAACTAGTTCCAAGAATGTAATTCAAAGCTAAGCAAGAGTGAACCCAACTTACCTGTCAACTTCCTGGTATCGGGGATCCTTTAAATACCCTGTTCAAACATCAAGCATTTTAGTAAATCAAATTTTATGTTTCTACTACGGCATTATAATTAAACCTTCCTTGCCCTTGTTTCAATTCTTCCCATGAAAAAATATACTTTAAAGGATGTTATTATTCAACTACTACAGAGGTTTTCACATGTGTTATATGACAGTTAGGGCAGACGACTAACAAGTGTTAACATCTGAACTTGCTGCAGGATGGCCTTTAAAGAATGTTTACCTTTCTCACCTTGAGAACTTACAGCTAAGTTTTAAAATATGAAGACTCAGGAAGACATAAAATTGCAAAAGCTGCAAAAATGAGCATATGTATACTCTAAGAACCAAAAAACAAATAACAAGTGTCTACTCCATTCCAGGCTTCCTTTAGGAAGGATACAACAAACTAATATATAAAAATGCCTGACTGGCCCTGTTACTGGATAAAGTATTTTTTCTTAATATAACACAACTACCTCCTTTAGGGGGAAAAAAGTGCTACTTCTATAAATCTGTTTTATTACAAAACACTAGTTATAATGCCAACCAAAACCAAATTCTAGAATTTTACAGGTGCGTCATTGACTGTAATTGAAACATACTCTTCTTTAATCCCAATGAACATACTAACTGAAAATTTACACTTGGATGACAAGCCAAGTGTTTACCATCACTCTCCAAAATGGTATCAAGTTTTTTAATTTCTTTTAAAAAAGCCTAATTTCTATTTTGAGTTCCAATTAATGCTGCATTATAGGGAACAGAAAGAAAGCACAACAAAATAGGTTATTGTTTTCTTACATCTTACATATACAGATCAATTTCCATTTTTGCAAACCCAGCAATTTCAGGTAATTAATAATTATAACTCACTGAAATAGACTGAACAATCTAAACATGGTAGGGGAAGAACTACTAATTAGAACTAGTTATGATTTCCTAAGGTTTGAAGTAGTCATGCTTTAAATGCTCTTTACTTTTAAACCTGATGGAATTTTTGGTTGTTTTAATAATTTTCTATCAAATAATCTTCAGGATTATAAAATATTAACCTGGTCTCTGGTGAAACTCAGGGGGATAGTCAATCCTTGGTTTCTTTCTGCTGTTATGAATATCATAATCTTCTGGTCGACGCCTATACAAATTAGACACATTAGAAATTAAACCAAAACAGCTGGTAAAACAAACAGCAAAGCAAGAGTTTGACAGAGTTGAGTACAAAAAATAGCCCAGGGCCTCCTAAAAAAATCTCCATTAATTTCTGGTGAACAATTTATCTTAAATTCTTAAATTTTAACTCCTCAAAGGCAAACCTTACATACTGCTGGAATTGATCACTCTGTAATCTCACACTATGAGACACCTCAAGGATTATCTAATTCAAACCCGAAAGCCACATTTTAGTAGTCTGGACATACAGGAGCAGTTCTTTAACAAGTCAAAATTTCCCAAATGTCACCATTCAAGTGAAAACAGAAGGAAAACCATACCAGCAGATAAGCAATTGTTAAGTCTAAAATTTATATAGATACTGTAAATTTAGATTCAAACTAAACAAAATTAATGTCTTAAATGCCTCTGTCTTACACAAAACTATACTCTTCATATGATTAGACAGAAAGTTTTAAATTTAATAAAGCTACATTAACAGGAACGTTTTGAAAATGTTAGTTATTTGAAAAAACTAGATCTTAGTAACATTTTCTTTTTTTAATAACATTAGTAATTAAAGAAATTTTTTCCAGAGACAATGCTTTATAAAATGGCTCTCATGAATTGTCATGTAATAAGTTTTAACAGAGTTCATGAAACTAGATCAAAGTTTAACCTTAGAAAGTGCTATTAATTTGCAGAGGGCTGTTATTCACTGTCTTTCATAAACTTTGATGGCTAGGATAACAATACAGCATAAAACACACTTTACTTAGCATTTAATAAGAACTAAACAAAATAAAAACTAAAGTTCCAAAAACATTTAGGGAATAAACAAAACCTTTTACTATTAGTTTCAAATATATAGTATAGAATAATCCAGCATCAATATTTTTCATCTATTTCTCTAAATATTGAATGCTTTCATTAACTTTTGCAACAAATCACTCATAGTGCAAAGTTAAATTCAACAAAACCAAGTACTCCCCCCAACAGAATAAAAACAGTTGCATCTACAATAAATAGTACTAAGAAAATTAAAACTGGTTTATAAAATAAACATACCGCTTTCTTGTAGTTTGGGGAGTGCATTTACGACCGGTATAAAACATGATAGTAACAGTTCATATAGTAGTCCAACTACTGACTGTAAGCCACATACATAAATGGAGGCCCTGGCACGCTTGAGAGAAGGTGTAGTGGTGTTTTAAGTATAGTTTGCAGTCCATTGCAAAACTGAGGAAAAACTTCACTTGTATATACTGTATTGCACTGGAAACCTCTTAGCTTAAAACTTCAAAAGACATCTTGGTGATCAGTCCTTTTAGGCCAAAAGTAAGGGGCTCTGCCAGGTTTCCTCCTACCTATTCGACAATGTCCTTTTTAGGCTCAAAGAAATGGGACTCTTGTTGGATTATCTGTACCTACCACAGGTTGTTTCCACCAAAAGGAAACTTAACCAAAGGTTTCATCCAATCAACCACACATCCAACAGTCTTTAGTAGAATATTTAGATTTAGCTGTATGCAAATCTATACAGGGGAAGGTGTTGGGTAGAAGGGCTTAAATCAGTTCTTTTCAAAGACTTCTCTCCAATTCTGTAACAAGTAAACACCCTTTTCCTGGAAAATGCTGTTTAGTTCATAAGGTAGTGATCAAGAACCATGGCGATCCTCTAAAAAACACTTTAAGTCCACAGGTACTGCCAGCATCTGGAAAAGTTGTAATTAGACACAGCAACAGCCCTTCGTTTTGGTTTGTTGCCGGGTCTCCCAGGGCCACTTGATCCCCTTTGGAAAGAACCTATTGTTTTCAGAAGCTCAGCAGGATGTGTGAATTCACTGGGCACATGTTACAGAATATGTGGCAATGGGGTTAACACATCACGGTGACAAAATTGGAAACAGTCCCAATAATGCTCCTCTTGAATATGAAATAACTTAACATTTTTATCCTCTAAGTGAGGCGTCATCTTCTCAAAAAATATTAGTGATCCTTTATAAAAGTCCCATATGTGATAAGGCTTATCCAGAGACACACCTGAAAGAAAAGGCTTTTTATAAAATATTAACAATTTTTGCAAATAAAGACTTCCTGCTCTTCCTCCTTTCTAAGCCTGTTCTTAGCAACACAATGCCTACCTCATCTCACGTGCGTACAGTATTATGAGTGCTATCTAGTCTAAACTGGCCATCACTTGTTAGTAAATTATTTTTTCTGCATTAGGAAAGATCCCCATTTTCCTCTTGAAAAAAATGACTGAGACCAAGGTGACCATGTGAAATCCTCAATGAAGCCACAAACTAGTCCATGCAGCTTGATTTGAGGATTTTCTCTTTCTTCTTTACCGCAGGACAAACTTTTGACGAATCACATTCCTCCATCATGTTATCCCGACACATGTGCCTATTATCAGTCCAAAGAACGTTTCTAACCTTCCCACATCCCGGACTGGTTCTCGACGGGATGGACGTCCTCTTGATCGAGGCTGAGAATGCATTCTTCTCTTGTGACGCATTTTATGAATGAGCTGATACAAGTCAATACTTTCATCAGGGGGGAAACAGAAGACAAAGCTGGGTTCCACACTCAAGTTCAATTTCCTGAAATATTAAATAAGCAATTAACAGACAAAATAGAATCTCTCAAGACTTAGTTTCCTTGTATACAAAACTAAACAATGACTTCAAAGGCTTTTTTCCAAGGGGCTAAAAAACTTAGTCTTATAAAAACTTTACAAATACTTCATGAACTTGAAAATTAGAAACTACAAGTGTAGACTTCTCATGCAAAGTGCAGCTGCCTAACTCATATTCCCCTCTACTATATTCCATTCTATCCAAAGAAATATTTGTGCAAAATGCAAAAATGTAAGTCAGCCATCTTAAAACAACGAAGAAAGAGCATGTCTGAGAATCAGAACTGAAATACTTGCAGAGACAGACTAACCTACAAGCTTATATACAAGATTGTGACTTTTAATTACCAACACTTTTCCTCATAAACAATAGGAATAATATGAATAACTGTTGATACCAAGTCACATAAGGGAACCATACACATGGAAAGTTTGAGTTTAGTTTAAATCACAACACATGTTCAATTTAATTTGAAGATTTGAAAACATGTGTATGCGTAAATATATACATCTGTCTTTTCAGTGTTTCTACTCAGGAAAAAAATAAACATGTTAATGACAATTCTAAAACTATAAAGTACAAAACATTGTAAGAACTTTTCAGTGCTTGCCTCATCAACACATATACTAAAATCAGAATGATACAGACAAGAATAGTATGCCCCTTGAGAGAGGAAGATGCAGATTCATGAAGTGTTCCACATTTTAAAATTTTATAATGAAAAACTACAAAAACTGGGCCACTTCTCTTTTATTACTTTCCCTTCAGTTTTATTAGTGAAAATACCATTTACCTGAGTGGCAATTTTATTAAGAGTTACCTTACTAGTCAGTCACAATCACAGGAATCAAGTATTCCCCAAAATATTCTCCATTTTTCACAAATCATATCTTTCAGACAAGGTTCTAAAGTATCTTTTAATAAAGGTCTACAAAACAGCTGATTAATTTAGCTTAAAAATTAAACAAACCTGTCCATCACGTCCAATCTTTACTGGCTTATGTTCATTCCAGGGATTGGTGAGATGAGCTGACTTAGTAAAGGGTAATTCACGCCTAAATGTAAAACAGTATAAATTATATTCTTTTGCAAAATCTTTTAAGGATGTTGTACTACTTCAGGAGTCAACATATTACCTGAGAATAAGACAAAATATAAAACTCTCTACAGAGAACCCCTTCAAAATTTAGCTTTTCCTCCAAAAACAAACAAACAAAAAACTAATACAGGTAGGTGTTCCTTAACATAAATACAACTTTTGTGAACCCCAAAGTTGAAAATACTTTTAAGTCAAAAATACATTTATTACATCCAATCAACTAAACACAGCGTCTATCAAATCACAATGTGGAGAATGGGTTATTTATAAAATTTAATAAGCATATGTCAATTAGAAAGAAAATGGAAAGCACTGGTAAGACTTCAATTACCTGTCATAACAAACAGCTCCAATGAACCTACAAACACAAACCAAAATATCCAAAAGATATCCAAGGTTGGTGAAATACATGGTACTCTACTACATCCCTAACCTTTCCTTCAGAAGTAGGTAGTTCCATTAATAGCTGGCTTTGTTCAATACAATTTAGAATTTTTTCTTATAAGTTATTAGTTTAAAACATTCACAGAAATGAAATCCTACAGCTAACAAAATATAGTTACAGATTACTTTTATCATTAGAAATATACCAGCAGAATACCCAATATCCAAAAAAAAAGGTCTCTGCCAAACCAGACACATCACTTAGGGTTATGATTTTTGGTTCCATCAGTCATAATTAGATTGAAGAAACTGCACATTGCTAGGTGATACTAGTTGATCTCAGCCAGGATGTAATAGCCCACCGTGATGCCATAGAAAAAAGCAAAATTTAGCCTTATTACAAATAACATCATCGGGCTGGGCATAGTGGTGCACGTGTTTAATCCCCATACTTGGGGCAGAGGCAGGTGGGTCTCTGTGAATTCGAAGTCAACCTGGTGTACAGAGTAGTCTAGTACATCCAGGATTCTGTTACACAGAAAAACCCTGTCTTGAAAAACAACAAAAAACAAACGAACAAAAACCCATGATCCTTGATCCATCTACCTACTGCCTGCTCACATCAGCTACAGAATAGGGAATCTAGTCGACTACCTTTTGAACAGGTAAGCTATGAAAAAAGAGTACATATATGACATTGTCAATGCATCAGAAAATATGGAAGAGACAAAGACTTAAGTCACTCTACTCTGTAGGGGACAAATTTAACAGAAGAATATAAAACAGTGAAGCCTTTTTTTGTGATTAAAATAGTGGTTTGGCTATTCATGTTAAAAGAAGCAATAGAAAACACGAAGCCTATTTGGAGTAGATGACAAAGAATTGGAAATAAAATTATTCAGTAAGTTTAGTTCTGGATAAATTGTATTTCATAGATTATAGCATTATTCTGACCTCATCCCAGGTGGCAACATGGTCATTTAAACATTTCTCCTTTTTTTTATTTGTAAAAAGCATTCTCTCTGTTCAATCTTTCATGTGCCTACAAAGTGCACATGAAACTCAAATGAGTTTCAGGACCCTAGATAATATTTTAGCTCTGACAAGCTAATGTAAATCGTATTTGTGGAGAAAAACAAAACTAAGTATTCGAACGACTTACATGAAAGAAATATCAACATAGTAGAAAGTATCCATTGTCCTCCAGAAATTTCATGAAATTATACTTTAATAACTTGAGTGCTTGTATATACTTACCTGAAAATATTGTATCTAGGTACAACTGGTAATTGTTGTACTTTTTAAAAAAGTAAAACCCTTTCCGTCTTGAACTTTATATCCAGTCTAGTTAGGCTAGACTATTTTGGTATATCCTCACGTTTTCGCTTATTAAACAGTTCAAGCAAGTTGGTGAGATAACCAATGAATGAGTCAATGTAAGGATATATTAAAGGTTACAAATAAAAAATTCAGAAATACATGAATCTCTAGAGTATAAAAATCAATACAACATTCTAGCATAAAATCTACTGTAAAAAAATTTGTCCCTTACTTGAAGAAATAAATACATGTTTTTAAAAAAAATTGTCTCTTGTTCCCAAAAAAGTATCTCCAAATATTTCACAATGACACACTAATAACATTTTCTTTGGCCTTTACAATTATACACCTGCAAATAAAAATAACTTTTCTTTACCTTTGTCAACAATAATCTAACATCAAACTTTCATAATATTCTGTGCACTTGCACATGTGTGTATGTATAGCTCAATCAAAGGTCCTAGGGTTCAAACTAGGTCCTCAAGTTTCATAGCATGTACCTTTACCTGCTAAGCCACCTCACCAAAATTTTAAAGTTTGTATTATAACTTAAGTAAATTATTTTCTAAATATATGTAAACCAGGGAAGAAAAAGTCACCAACATCACGGACAGTCTCACTTCAATGAACTATAGCTATGATTTTTAATTTACTGTTTCTACATGTTATAGCATGGACATTTATTTTTACAAAATATTGTATATGACACAAAACATACTCTACTTAACCAATTTTATACTTAACAAAATTTAGATGCATTTCAATTTTTGCTATTAATATGAAAGTAATCGTAAAATCATGGGCTGGAGAGATGGCCCAGTAATAAGAGCCATTCTGAGTTCAGCTCTGGCACATAGAGTAGCCAGCTCACATCTGGCTTAACGGCAGCCCAGGGAAACTGATGCTCTTTTAGACTCCGTGGGCACCTGCACTCACATGTATACAGACACACATACATGCAACGATGTTAAGAAATAAGAGTTAGGTATGGTAGTATATGTGTTCAATCCCCACACCTGGCATGCAGAACCAGAAGGATCTGAGTTTCAAGGCCAGCCTGGTCTACATATTAGAACTCCAGGACAGCAGCGCTACATAAAGAGAGCCTATCTTAAAATAACAAAACAAAGCCAAGCAAACAATTAAAGAAAGAAAATCTTTGAAACAAAAATTAAAATCTTAAAAGAATTTGATTTGCATAGTTTTTGGTTTTTCTAATCAAATTCAAATACAGTATTTCCACTTAGTTTCATGAAGTCCTGGCTGGGCCACACCACTATTCTTCACCTTTTGGCTCTTCACTATTTGATTTGCTCAAACAACCTCATGGCATATTTCCATGCTCCTCCTTTGGTCAGTCTACTTTCATGTATAGAAACAGCATTTTTCCTCTTGACTTAATATGAAATGTTGCCTGCTTTTATTTTAACTCAGTGATGTTCCTGCCTCAGTCTTACCATGTGTTTGTAGTAGATGACTATGCCACCATGCTTAGTTTCCTTACTTGTAACAAACACTTATAATTCCTTTGAATTCCAACATCAACTTATATATGGAATTCAAATGGTCCATTTCAGATATGAACATCTCATGAAATTCTCACTTGCTAAATTAGCCTTTTTTGTGCAATGCTTTGGTTCAACCCTAAGAACAGTGGTAATAACTCATGTTATACAAATTTAAAAATTTTTCTAATAAACATAGTTAAGTCTCAATCCTATTAAAAATATCAGCAAGTAGATTAAACATGAACTGTCAATGTTCCTAAAAACACAAACTGTGTGTCAATAAATAGCCCTGAAATTTTTAGACAACTAAAAGAGTAATTATTTTGGAATGGATATAGCAGATCTTCATAGCAACTGTTAGGAAAACTGTATCTTTCTTCTTAGCATCCCGTATGAGCTTATAAAGGCGGTGAACTGGTGAAGCACATTGTTTTTATTTTTAACATCCTAATGTCTTGAACACAAGTATGTCTGAGAATAGGGAACGCCATCACCCTGCCCTAGCCCCTTGAATCACAGATTAAGCAAACTACTACATAACGTTCACCTTATTCTCAACCAGTTGCCCATTGAGAACATGCCAACTTTCTCTGTGATGTAATTTACCTGCAAATCCAGTCAATTTTAAAGACACCTCCAAGCATTTTAGCACTCATTCCTGCCGGAAGCACCCAATGTATAGGAGATCCGCCATGATGTGATTCCGAAGACAATCTGGCAAAACCTAACGGAGCCACAATATCACAAAATAATTTAAGTGTTACTGCAATTATTATTGTTATATATCCAAAATGACAAATTACTTTTATTCTTACCTTGAAATTTTCCACTTTCTCTGACAGAAAATATTAAGATAACACTCCTTGCAGATCTGAATGCAAGATTTAATTTCTTCTCATTTACAGGCAATGTGGACCATACACCCTAGAGAAATAATGCAAAAATCACAAACTGAAAATTAAATACAACTCTGTTAACTATAGTAATAAAAAAATAAAAGTTACTATGTTGGTGTCTGAATTTTAAGAAAGCTCTAGAAGTCTTATTTGATAGATGTAAAAATAATTCAGAATTACTTATTGATAAAATATGAAGAAATTATCAACTTTAGAATATCTAAACAGAGGGGATTGTCAGGCAAATCTTATGAACTGGAATTCTATATCAACCACTACAAGTATTCTAAAATCAAAATTATTTATTCTGGTTAGGTATGTTACTGAAAGGTGAACCATGTGTTGTCTTCCTGAGTAAGTATGCCTAATCACATAATTTAAAATGGTTAGCAGTAAAACCATAAATGAAGAATGTAAAATTCTAGTTTTTCCTAGGTTCAAAATTTTTATGTAAGTTGAAGAGGTCTGTGTTTAACTAGAGCTGGACCATAATAATTAGACTCCTGAAACAGTTTTATCCCATTTTTACCTTAAAAAAAAAAAAGGAAAACAAAGAAAGAAAAAGTGAGGTGAAGGCACAGAAGCTCTCACTTCCTTGGAGCAATCTGTGGTCTTCTTGCTCACATTTCAATGCTTCATGACTTCAGCTAAAGAACAGTGTAACTGGCTGAGCTACTTGCTTATTACTACTTTCTCCTTGCAAAGTTCTATGAATAATCATTGAGCAAGTTAGAAGGACTTAATACCAACTGAAATATGGTTAGAAAAGTGAACATTAATGAATGTGCTACTCAATTTAAGCTAAGAATTTTAAAATATTTTAATAACAGGTGTAAAACACAAATGTGCTTTTTTTATTCAGTATCTCTAGCAACTGATAAACCTTCTGGTAAATTAATCTAGAATGGACCTTTAAAACTATGGCTCCCCTTCTTTCTAAACCCAAGTGACTGTAGTTAAATATATTAATAGGTGCTTATGAAAAGAAGTATTACCAGAAACACTTCTATTATAATATAAATGTAATTAATATATAGTACAAATATAAATATTACAGTATAAATACCATTCAACATTGTATTGTGATTTCTAAACTAAGATAAAAAGGTAAATTCTCACTACTACCAGGTTTCCTTACTTGCCACAAACCAGATCTGGAGTGACAAGTGAGAAATACAAAGCATCTTAGACTACTGTAGATACTTTTCCTTTATTATTGCACCTCAACCTTTCAGGATTAGGACTGTTTCAATAGGGATGAATACTTAGTTTTGTTAAGTTAATACCTTAGCTTTGGCAAGAGACACATTCTCATGGTTGTTACTCTTTATGAGGAAAAATCTTGCATCCTGAAGGACGTATTTGAGTTTACTGGTTTGATCTAGAAAAAAAAAAAAAGAAATCCATTTTCATTAACCATGGACATTATTACATATAGGTGTGCCAACTATACTAAATTAGCCCTCCAAACCCATCTGAATTGTAAAAACTCCAGTCACCCAGTAAGTTGAGAAAGCTCAGGCACAACAAGATAAAGCAAAGTTAAGGAGAGAGAACCAGCACTGCAGGGCAGCCTCACCCAGCGATGTTCCGGTATATCACACCCATGCTTAAGTATGACAGTGGCTTTCAATTCTATAAACTTTCATCAGATTCATTTATAGAATGATCAGACTTCATTTATAGAATGATCAGACTACTACACTGTTAAGCATATGTCCGAATATGTAAATATACCAGTCACTACGTACAGAAGCTAAAATAACCCAAACTGTCTATAATTATTGTGAAAGACAGGCAATAGAAAGCAGATACAAAACACAGAGTGTTCTGTTTAAGTTTATAACGCTTTCTCCATTAACATGATATATCGGAACATGACCATGTTAAAACCAACTATAAATGGAGAACCAATAAGGTAATGACTTTATGGAGCATGCAATGAAAACAATTTCAAATTTAAATGATACCTTTTCGGACAGCACGAACGGAAGATGATAATTTCTCATGCTTCTTTTCTGAACCTGTATTTAGCCAAAGTACATTTGTTCAGATTGAGCTTTAATAGATGAAGACAAAATTTCTACAGTCTTGTCACATAAAATTCTCATTCAAGACAAATTAATTCTTCCTGGCGCACCCACACACACAAAAAATACTTCTCAATGTGTACGAGTGTTTTGTTTTTTGGGTTGTTCGAATTTTTTTGGGGGGGGGGGTATTTGAACAGTTTCCCACTCAGAAAACTAGTCACTGAATCATCATCTTCCAAGAGAGAAAAAAAAAGTGAAAATCAGAAATTCCACTGCAGTAACAGAACAGGATTAAAATAAGAAAAAGCTTAGTCTCTCTAGAATTATCACACTGAACATGCCAAAATTCAGTACTAATGACATCAACAATTCACACTGAACTAGAACCTCCAAACATTCTGAAGCAAGTTCCAGCCACTCCTCTCTGACCCTGCAATTAAATGGGTTACCTGCATATGACTCTGACGCAGAACTGCCACTTCTGTCAAAAACAATGGGTGATATGCCTCGAGCTCTCTTCCTTTCCTTCTTTTTCTCATCTAAAACAGAAAACCCAGACAAGTTTTTAAAATATCACAATATAAAAGACGCTAGCATAGGTATTTCAAATGAGAACTTGGATCTAGTCTTTTATCTGGCTTTTAAGCATTAGTCATGTTTCTTCCTCTTTCCTCACTGTCTCATTTTAAAAAATACTGCTTAAAGTGTGTTTGACCTGTCACACATTTCAAGCAATAAAAACATAAATATTAAGAGAAACCAGGTACTTACTTAACTGCTTTATGAAAAAAGTCTTCTACTTGGGAGGGAAATTTATAAAGCAAATGTAATTTTCTTCAATATAACTTAGTATTTTGTATGAATCATGGAGTTCTGTACTAAGTCCTGCTGCTTGCTTGAACTACACTCTACCATCTTCATCAGAAGTCTTATTGTGATGTGTGCAAACAAGCACTGACTAGAAAACATGCACATATGAACAGAACCAAAAGCTGATGCCCCACTTCTGTGTCTTCAATCCCATTCTTTACCATTTCCACTCTAAATGATTCTTTTCATTTACCTTAAAATTTACTACTAAGGTCCATGAATTTACCTAAGACAATGGGGGATCTTAGGTACACATAAAAATGTTCAGGCTACATAACAACTGCATCAAGCTTAATTTGGAATGTTATAAATATATATGAGGATTAAAATTTAATTGAGCTCTCATGCCCCTTATCATTGTAGCATACAACGATGACCCCTTTAAATGTGAAATAAGGAATACAAAAATATCTTTTTTTTGTAAAATCAATGGAAATCTGAAAAATTATCAATGGTCATATACAGTACTCTTCTATATGTCAATTAACTACTTAAAAACTAAATTCTCTTCTCTCTTAATTCTTAGAGGACATTCATTTAGATTTGCAAACAGGAAACCTTGACCAAAACAAACAAACAAACAAACAAAAAAAAAACAAAACAATCCAGAACCAAGCAATGCTGAAGTCCCACATTTCCTTAGTAGCAAGACACAATCTGAAAGCCAGGCCTTCAAGCTAGAGTACAATACTTGTACCCTATTCTTCCTAAGTAAATGAAAAGGATATTTCACAGCTTTGTTTTGTTGTTTTTTGATATCACTAATACTTACTAGGATGTGCCCTAAAATAAGTGTTGCAGATTTCTAATGGTACTTTTAAAGTATGAAGCAAGGGCATTCTGGCAATTCCTTAGTAATGAAAAAACCTCAATGCCAGGTGCATCATTCTAGGACTGGCTAATCTTTTGGTGTTTTATTAATTATTATTTATATATGTATTATAATTATTGTATATTTATAATAATGCATATAACAAATTTATAATATATAATATATTTATAATAAAAGATGCATATTTTTTCAAAGCTGTGATTTTTAAAAATTTTCTTCCATCAACATTTCAAGAGTAAAAACTTTACAAAATCCCTTAGCCTCAAAGCGTAACACATCTCTTATAGCTAAAATTCTTCACAGAGATAATACAGGGGGGAAAAAAAAAATCAATGCATATCTTGCCCAACTGAATTTATAGTATAGCAAACCTGGCATTAGCAAATGAAATAGAAAAGGATTCTCAGTTTATTATGTGAATAACTTTCACTAACTGTAATTACATAGAGGCTATTACTGAGGGATAAAAAGCATACAGCTCTGCTATCAAAATAAAGCTTTTTATTAACTAGTGAGTTATTTTGCAAATTACTAAAAATTCTGAGAAAAGGTAAACTAAAGAAAGTAGAACCTAGAAAACTAGTGATATTGAAATTAAATGTGGTTCTTAGTATTTAAAAACTAGCATATCCAAATCACAAAGTTCCATAGTGACCCTTTTTCTTTCAAGCATAAAATAAAAAAAACTCCTAAGAAAAATTACCTACGTAGTGTCTTAAATAGATTCCACATAAGGAATTCTCAGAATTCCATGTATCTCTTTTAAAACAATCTGTTAATAAAAATTATTGATTTGTTATGATAGGCTCCCCCTTTCATTTGAAATGTATGATCTACAAAAGCAATGTAGTATGAAATACTCTACTACAGTACTACAGTAACATATTAAAAATAAAAACATTTCAGGTCCTGATCATTTCAATAACACCATTATCTGATTCAATCCTAACTAAAACACACAATTCCTGTCAAGACAACCTCCTCTAGTCCTATGAGTGGTATCACACATCTGCAATAACATTTACTACCTCAGAACCATCTGGTGTAGGAGACTTGGCCCTTCTTTCAGAATCCCTTTTGCATAGACAAGTTTTTTTCTGGCTGACTCTTGTAAGGTTCTCTAGAGGAACTGCTTGAGAGATGAATTTTTCGATCAGCATCTAGACGCTTGCTCCTTTCAGATCTCTAATATTCCTCATTTTTATATTCTGTAACCGACTTTCCTTTTGTACTAACTATTCTAACAGATGAGCTTAGTGGCTTAGAAATCAATTGTCTTGAATGGATGGAAGGCTTTTGTCGCTTGGTGTCAGTAGATTCCAATCTTTCACTTTTTCTTTTTGATCCTTTAAAATACAATTTAAAAAGACATGCAAAAGTATTTGCATTACTCCCATTAATTTCACCAAGATTTATAAATAATGTGTACAGGAAAAATCCTCACAAAAACAAACACCCTTATATCTTAAAATATTTAAACTCCAGAACAAATGTAAACAAAACAGCTTTCCAACTGCTGAACTAAAAGCCCATATTTGAAAGGTTTTAAATACTAGTCTTATTATGGTTATGTGTTTGAGTTTTTTCCCTACATGTCCTACAAGTATGTCTGGTGCCTACAGAGATTAGAAGCAGGTGCAGGATCCCCTGTAATTGTAAGCCACGATGGGAGCACTAGGACTGAACCTTGGTTCTCTGCAAAAATAAATGCTCTTAAAAGCTAAACCATCTTCCCTGCTCTTATTTTTTAAGAGTACTTTTATTCATATTGATGGGGTCTGCTATGCCAAACAGTTTATTATGGGCTTTTGGTATGAAGTGCCAAGGTACAAGTGCAAAAACAGATTTTTCTTCAATTGCATCTCTTGCTTAATCTATAAATTTTAATAAAAACCAATAGGACTATTACCTTTTTTCTCATTTTTATCTTGTTCACTCTCTGGATTGTACAGTTCATCATCCTGTTCTGGTACTTCAGTCAAAATATCATCTAAAACATTAAGTTCTCCATCTGCAAACAAATAGAAAAATTAGAAAATCAGTATCATTAATCATTTATGTTTTTAATTCTTGCTAAATAGCATTTATTTTGAGTAATTAAGAGTGTCCATAACCCTCAAAGGACACTGTTTTTGCACTTTTACTTAAGGATCAAATACACTAAACAAGAATTAAGGGTTCAATCAGGTAATCAAAGTTAGTATCACCAAGAGGACAATATAGTCCACTTAGAAAAGAGGGGTACTTTTGTGATATTCATATCCAAAAATGTAAAATCTGAATGTCTACTATGAAACACAAAAACTACTACATGCTCTAGGAAACAGGACATAAACATAGCCATATCTGAAGCTTAAATGGGAAAATTGGTGAAATCCATTTAAGACTGAGTATTAATTTTGTGATTTTGATAGATACTTAAGAAAATAAAATTAAGTACTTGGGGCAAGGACATATCATACCCACAACAAATAAACAGTTGAAGAAAAAAAAAATATGGGCCTGCAATCATATACCCACATATTCAGTGAAAGCCAATCAACTTCAAGAGAGAGTAAATGCCAGAGAAAAATGAGAATGACACAAAGGCAAATGTGACAAATGCATTCATAGAATGCAGTTGAAAAGAATACAAAAATTCTTTGTACTACTTCTATAAACACTTTTATCTGAAATTGTCATCAAAATAGTTTTAAGAATAGAAACTACTGAGAATGAGCAGAAGGTTCTCAAACTCCAGACCAGCCTGAGATACATAACAAAATAAATATTGTGCTGCAGCCTAAACATCTGCAGTCTGAGACATTTACTTGTCCAGAAAGGTTAACTCTATCTAAATTGGCAAAGTTCATAATCCCCAAAACTTAGAACTTACTTTTGTCTCCAACCCTCAACCCAATAGGAAAATAAATATTAGAAATATATAGAAATTTCAACTTGTTTAAATCAAGTATGCAGTATATACTACAGTTCACAGCATAATAAATCTTCCAGTATTTTTGGCAAATTTACACTGGTAAGGAACTGTACGCCATAAAAGCTGCTGAAACAATTGTAGTAAACAAAGCCTACTCAAAGCAGAGTGAGATTAATAATTTCAAGTCCATATATAGACTAAGTATGTCTTCCCATTAGAGGAAACGAATCAGGACAAAGATACCTGTAACAGTTAATACACGCACTAAAAAAGGAAGCAAAATTACACTGAACACAAAAATACTGTCATTCTATTTATGAAATATCAGAAAATTAAATTTGTTATTGGCATGACATTTGATTTCTCTGGGTGCTATGAATATTTATTTGTACTTTACTTTTCTAAAATGACAGTCATATTTTTAGTGGAAATCAAAGTATGTTGAATAAAAAGGGTCATGTCACTTAATGTGTTTTCACATAAAGACCTCTGGAGATCTGAATGGTGGCAAGTACCATTTCAGACTATATAATTTTTCAAAAATACTTAAGTGGGTTAGGGACTAGAGAGATGATTCAGGGGTTAAGAGCATGTGTTGTTCTTGCAGAGGACCTGGGTTTGGTTCCCAGAACCCTTATGGTAGCTCACAATCATCCTTAACTCCAGTTCCAGGGAATCCAATACCACCTTCTGGCCTTTGTGAGCACCAGACACACATGAGGTGCAGACATACAGAACATTCATACACATAAATTATTAAAAATCTAAACCAAAGGTAGTTTGCTCTACATAACCCAAACTTGGCAGATACTTAATAATTACCGCTCAAAGCTCAACTAGTCTTGAAAGGACGAAATACATTGATAGAAAACAATAAAAACTATCACAAAATAGATCACTGAAAACAGGCAAATCTTTTCATGAAGTAATTTCAACAAGAAATAACCCAAAACCAGCAATATACCTAATGTTCCAAATTTAATATAAAAAAGCAATACACCAACTGATTTAAATTTCAATGACACACCTACATCATAATTCCTAATAAAAAGCAATCTCACAGGGCTAGAGATAGCTCACTAGTTAGGAGCACTGGCTGCTCTTCCAAAGGATCCAATCCATTCCTAGCACCCACATGGCAACTCACAACTGTCTCCAACTCCAGTTCCAGGGGATCTGACACCCCAACATGTACACATAGAGAACATCATTGCATATTAAATAAATAAATATTTTTAAAAAGCAATTTTATAGTGTAAAGTTTTTAAGGAATTCAAGTTTGGGTACAGACTGCTGTTTTAGAAAATGTCTATAAACTTTTCCAAGATAAATAAATACTAACCAATGCCTACTTAACATGGTATTGCTAAAGTGTTCGCACTTTTATGGCCACACAAAATAAAGAAGGCATGTTTTCTCATCAGTACTTTGCAGATAAAGAATTAGAAGTTCAGGGCTATTAATAAGGTAGCTCAGTAACTAACAGCACTTGTTCTTGCAGAGGACCAGGGTTTGGTTCTCAGACCCACATGATGACATAACTATCCTTGACTCCAGTCCCAGGGTGTCTGATGCCCTCTTCTGACCACAAGAATCAGGCAGGCATACAGTGCACAGACTTCTACACAGGCAAAAGCACTATTACATATAAAATAATAAAATAAATAAATTTAAAAAAAAAAAGAAAAGCTGACCAAAAGTATTTATTTAGTGCAGACAGATATGAGTCTGGAGTTCAAACTTCTAACCCTACAATTAGATGGCAAACAGAAGGCAATACAAGTGCCCAATATTAAATAGTAGCATGAATTTCAAATTAAGGTGCCCAAATTCTTGGCTCTGTATACCCAGCAACATTTAAAATTCACTTACTACAGAAAACTAATCTTCTAGATGAGTGTAGTTTTATTGTTACTATAATTATAAGCTAAGTATACAATCTTATCAAGAAGTTGGCAGATATAAAACCAAGAATTGTTGTGGTTCAAAAGCCTATCTAACCCTTAATAAAATGTACTGCTATTTCCTGGTGTAAATGACCACATTTTATCTTCTCTATCAACCATTAACATATTTACTGAAATAAGATGTGTAGGAAACAAAACTGGGAGATGAAGAAATTCATCTATCCTATGGTAACTAGGAACTGGGAAATCCAGTCTTTCTGAGCTCTATTTTTTTTTCACCTCTAACCAGACATTTAAACACAATAATTTAAATAAAAATTTTAAGCATACATGTGACACGAAAGAGGAAGAGATGGACGAAGGGCTATTAGGGGCAGTGAGAAAGTGGGAAAGCAATATACAAATAATCAGTAGGGAAAGAAAACGAAACATACTTAAAACTCCTACTGAGTGTTGCAACCTGTAAGCCTTTCCTTACCACAGTGAAATCTTAAACCTTGCCCACATGGACTCCTTTATAGTAACACCTCAGGTTCCATCAAATGTAAAGTCTGGTTCAGAGCATAGAATCTACTCATTAAGTACATACAGGCCTCAATTATCTGAAGATACTACTTTGAAACATGATGCTATAAGACATAATCATTTTTCATTATCGTTCATGTTTCTGGGGAATCAAGTGAGGTCTCTCCCAAGTTTGGAGTATGATGACAGCTGAGGCTAGAAGTGTCTTAAGAATGAAGGGCTGGAGAGTCGGCTCAGCTGTTAAAGGCTGGGCTCACAACCAAAAATCCAAGAATGGCCAAAATACTTTTGGTTCAGAACAGGCTTGGAAAAATCCAAAATTATCAGGGCTTCTTGTGTCTTTTGCACAGTCACTCTAATCCTTTATGGCAGCTCCAGTGTGAATTAGAGCTCTCACAGTGTGTATGTTCCAAAACAGAAAACTAGGCAAAACCCAGCAACACCATCCCAGCATTTTATTTAGACACAATCAATAAAAACCTACCAAGGTTCAGGGAAAGGGAACATAAACTTCTTTACTGCTGGGAGAAATATACAAGTGTAAGATGTTTTCAAAACTACTAAATACCTTTACTTTTATTTCTAGCAATTTTAATTGTAAGTTACAGCTTAACAAAAAAAAGGCTTAAAAAGACCAATGGCCTTATAATAGTAGATATTATATATTAATTTGATTCCTCAGGTAACTGCTTTCACTAGTTACAAAAAGTATACTGTGTATACATTTCATTTTTCAACTTAAATGAATTAATTATAAACAAAGGAAGCATTAGCACTGCCATGTTATTGCCCTTTAAGACAATAATCATCTTTGGCATTTGGTGCTAATCTCCTTATGTAAGTAAAATTATTAATTTTAGAACCACTTTGTTTATAGTTAATATGCTATCACTTTATCCTGATGCTTAACATAATTGATATTCTATACCACAAGCACTTTGAACTGTGGGGTGTCCAACCTGTTTACAATGTGAAGCAGGGAGATCTGACATCTCCAATTACTATTGCACAATAACCAAAGCTTAATTCAAAATGAAAATGAATGTGAAATGTTTCTGGCAGCACCCTGAGACTTTAGTTTTAAACATACAATATGCATACTCTGCATGAACTGAGGTTTCTTAGTGTACACTCAAAAGTTTTATGTAGCCAGGTGATGCCACATGCCTTTAATCCCAGCACTCTGGAGGCAGAGGCAGGGGCAGGCAGATCTCTATGAGTTTTTGAGGCTAGCCTGGTCTACAAACCAAGTCCAGGGCATCCAGGGATATTAACACAGAGAAATCCTTCTTGAAAGAAAAAAAAAAAAGTTTCATGCTGTTATAGAAGCATAATGGTTTTCTTGTGAAAAACAAAGATATTTTCATGCAGTCATTCCTCAACATGTAAATATCAAATGTATTATCTTTAGACTGTATTAGAATATCTGATTTTAAAAATTGCTGGTTGAATTGATTGAAGTTTCACACCAACATATTAAGTGAAGCTTGGCTTGGGATCAGAAAGAACTTCCAATGATGTCTGAAATGACCCTAAACATACTTCTGCAGCAGATTTATGTGAAATGACATAGATGTTCAACTACCTCTAGTATCAAATACTCACCACCCAAGGTTTAGTTCTTTATGTAAAACTAAAAAGAACATAGCTTTTCTCATTAGTATGCATATTTGTTTGTCTTTAACAGTAAAATTAATTATATTCTTATCCATAAATGTTTGACATACATCTATTTTTGTATGTCTAATAAGAACTTTTTGATCAAGGGGTCAAAAATGGTAAAAGTTAAAGAATTCCTTTCTTACATACATACATGCATATATGATATGTATAGATTCAGTTACTTCATAGCAAGTGGATAGCAACACCCTCACCTAAGATTACTAACAGTTAAGGAACATAGGTTGGTGGAACACCAGGTTAAAAATTCTATGGACATACAATTCATGTACTGTAGAATAATACTAATTTCTGTGAAATTAAAACAAACTTTTCACTGGGAGGTGGATGGTGGCACAAACCTTTAATCCCAGAACTCAGAAGTAGAAGCAGGTAAATATCTGAGTTGGAGGTCAGCCTGGTCTACACAGTGAATTCCAGAATAGCCAGGGCTACACAGGGCTACCTTGTCTCAAAAAACCAAAAAAAGGAAAAAGAAAGAAAAACTTCCAGCTTTTCTTTAAATGTATACATAGAAAAAATTTTGGTAAAAACCTAAAAATTGTTTTAAAGCATCTATTTCAAAATTAAACTATCACAAAATATTTCATTTCAAAATGTGGGCAGTACATTAAAATTATCTCAACAAAACAATAACTTCATTCAATAGTATTTCTATTTAGAACAAAGGTTCAAATCCACTCAAAGGCTATAGATTAAGTCGATAAAATGAAGTGAGTTACTGGATGCTTTGTTATTAAAAGGGCCAAGTATTTAACATAAAACCCCATTTTTAAAAAAAAAAAAAAAAAAGGATTATCAATCATTAGGGGCCCAGATTCTCACCTGAAAACAACCAGCTGGAGCAGTCTTGGCAATCTTCTGTTAAAACAGAGAAGGTAACATGTCAAGGCTTTGCATGAGGTGATCTGGGTTTATGGTAAGGAAACTATTAACTAAGGCTGTCTGAACACAGACCAAGCCAGTATCTGTAAAGACAGTACTGATCACTCTTTTTTAGTATGAATATATGCTGGCAATTTATAATACTGACACAAGAGAGCTTCAAGTAGACTGGAGGCTCAGTTCAATTGGCATTGAGGCACATGAGAATCAAAGTTTGGTTTCGATTTATACAGTCAGGATGAGGTTATATCCTGAGAAATATGCAGCAATCCCTACATGGTTTTGGCATCTTCTAAACATTTTGCCTACACAGACTAAGAAAACTACACTATAAGGTAATATATGCTTGTGGGAATACACGATGTAAAATATTCACTACTGACTTAAATATTGGAGGGTATATGACTATACATCATAAAAGTACAGGGGAAAGGTCAATTCTATGCAATCTCAGTAAACTGACTTAAAAAATCCAAGTACTTGTTATCAAATGTTGCAAATTTTCAACATTTGCAAAGCCAAATTTTACTTAGGACAGTGTTACTTCTAAAGATTGACCCAATTTTCTTAAAAAAAAAAAAAACCTTAAAAAAATAAGTTAATGATTCCCCTACAGAAAATCATCTGCAAATGTTTTTTATTTACATTATCTTTCCTATATGAAAATCACTGCTAGCCAAGCAACTGGTAAACTGAGTTTGAGGTAGAGGTACAAATTTGTAGGTACAGGAGGTAAAACAAAGTAATACAAACAGGAATCATGTTCTCAGAGCCTTGTTTTCATCTCAAGGAGACATTAAAAAGCAGCAAAGCTAATAATTCTGTTTATGGTGGCATTTTAGACAGAAACAGAAGGATTTTCAAAGTAGCTTAGCCTTAGATGGTTATGTTTTGTAAGAACAATTCTAAAATGAAATCCAAAGAATTGAGTGACTTAACCAAAATCTCACAACTCTACATAAGAAAGTCATAAACCTTAACTCGAGAGAGACTGGTATAGCAAAGTAAACCCTATCTGGGACACACAATATGACCACAGAAGACTTAAGGTCAAACAATACAAAATACTATGCATTTAAGCACTCAGCATCAGATCAAGAGTACTTGAAGAAAACTGAGATGTTAAACATACATTTTCAAACCCAGGCAGAAACCACTCATTTTTCAGCTCTTATCAAAGATTTGGTGAGGTAAAATTCTGCAATCTCCCCTTTTGCTACCATGCAAAGTACACTTACATTAGGATAATTCTTCAAATATCTTAGGCATTAAATGACACCATCTTTCTATTTCTAAATGTGTGTTTTGCCTACATGTATGTGCACCAGGAACAGGCCTGGTGGAGGTCAGACATCAGATCCTGGAACTGGAGTTAAGGACAGTTTTAAGCTGACATGTGGGTTCTGGAAACCAACTAGGATCCTCACAAGAGCAACCAATTTATACATTGCTGCTCAGCCACCCTTCCCAGCCTACAAACTATCATTCTTCTAAACTTGAAGAAACCTTCCCATCAATATTTTCCACACTCCACACCACCAACTGGCACCTAAACATAGTATTTTTTTACTTTCCATTTACTTCTACTACAGGTAAACCAAAACAAGACTCAAAATGGGGGAAGGGGATGTATAGCAGACCCATACTGTCGTTCAGGTAACGAGTTCACAACATTTATACAAGTGTACACAAGCTAAATACACAGCAGTTCGTGTGTATGTAAGTGTATAACTGGAACTCAGGTGAATAACTAAGCTCTGGACTTTACACTGCTCATGCTCAGTTATTCATCAAGTTCAGCCATGTAAACATTTAAGGCAGAGGACACAACTACTTTAAAAGACACCTATAAACCAGGCATGTCTCTTGTCCTGAAAGCTTGCAGTCTGGAAATGTAGAAAGTTACTTACAAAAGTATATACATTTTGGGCTAACTATTCTTTGTCGACCACTCTATAGGGACTCAAACAAAATTCATGCAAAATGTTTAACAGAAAAGATGTGTATTTCTTCATCCTACAGAAAACAGCAGAGCTGGGAATGTGGTTCAGTAGCAGAGCACTTGTCTGAGTGAGACACACAAGGTACTGCTGTTTCCAGCATCATCAAAAAACCCACACAACAGTCAACTCTGAAGTTCCAAATTTACTTTTGGACAAATCATCAACACAGGAAGAACATGGAGTTTTGTCCAGGTATAGAGGATTAATTGAAGCATTACAGGAATCAATGTGTTTATTACAAAGCCTAATAAATTAAGAATTCCTGAGACTTTCCAAAATTCATTCTGTGATACACAGTAGTTGCAATTTTCTTGTTTTCTGAGACTTTTTTTTTTTTAATCAAGGGCATCCAAAAGTTATGAATTTTTTAAAAGCTTCAGTTTTAGCATGATTAAGACTTTTTTTTTTTTTTTGAGGGGGAGTTTGAGACAGGGTTTCTCTGTGTAGCCCTGGCTGTACTCTGTACTGAACTCACTTTGTAGGCCAGGCTAGCCTCAAACTCACAGAGATCCACCTACCTGCCTCTGCCTCCCAAGTGCTGGGATCAATGGCCTAAACCACCACTGCTGGGATGACTAAGATTTTTGGAAGCTATAACTTCGTAACATCCTGTTAAACACATAGACAATTGATAATTACTTAACATTTCACTTTTCCTTGTTTAAGTTTTACTTATCCATTTTAATTTTGCCTACCACTTATGGGGGTGTAATAATGACCAACTGACACAGAGCACTTCCAGTAAATATTTACTAGCTGCTTATATAATCTTGATTTTAACTATAAAAATAATCACTTGTACCACAAAATTTAAAGAAGCATAATTAGAAAAATTAAGCTTAAAAAACTATTTCCAAATATTCTAAGCATTGGTGACAAGTGACACCACTACTTCTCAATAATAAAGTTTATGTGTTTAAACTGCATCTTCACTATTAAGCCCACTTTTAAAACGAAGTGATCATTACTTTTTGTCACTGCACTATTGTATATTACTCACTTCTGAGTTACGTTCACTTTAACAGACAATATATTGACAATGAATTTTACTTGCTTTTGTGTTTGGTTCACCTTGACTACCATGGAAGCTACTGGAACTCCTAAGTCATAAATTTTATCGTCATAATCGAAGTTTGAATTAATCTTTAATTGTAAATAAAATAATCTTAAGCTTTTTTTTTTACTGACTTTACTATAATTTTTAAAAAGTGGCTTCCTTTATTCACTATTATAATTCTTTGTTCACATTCCTTCAGGATGTCTCAGGATCAATTTTGGGGGTTTAGTTTAAGGATAAAAAACAAAACTGCAATTAGTGCATCAAGAATTGCTGAAACTGGGCAGTAGTAGCACATGTCTTTAATCCCAGAACTCATGAGACAGAAGCAGGCAGGCTTCTGAGTCTGAGGCCAGTCTGGCCTACAAATCAAGTTCAGAAAAGCCAGGGCTACACAGGGAAACCATGCCTCAAAAAACAACAAACTAACTTGACTATACAGCTCACTTAACAAATCTCCACCCCAAATTTAAGGAGCCACAGAGATTTGAGAAACGGAGGGCAATTGTGCTGTATTTTTATCATACTGACTATACCAAGACTGCCATGGTAGCTCTAGGACTGAGAAATATCTCAAGGCAGCATCCGTATCTAGACCACCCTCCAAGCAAGTACTGATCTGGAGCCTACACTGGCATCTGGGGTCTCTGAAAAGTCAGTATTTCAGAAGAAACGACATTTTGTCAACTTAAATTCTTCCATTTTCTCTCTCCAAGTCTCTATAACCTGCACCTATGCAGGTTGAACCTTTTGAAAGCTATGCAGTATTCTGGAAGACAAGTTGTCAGGACTTTATTTGCGTAGAGGGGGAGCGTATTTTTTTTTTCAATCATCTTCCTTTCCGAAGTACTCGAGAGATAACAGAGGCTTTTTTTTTTTAGCTTATCCAACAGGCCAGTTAGAAGTTACTTATAGGTACTTCTCGAGACTATTAATCTTCCCATATGACTTAAACTAACCTACTCACTAGTCTATCTGATAGTGATTTCGAAAAGTCAACCAGAATGATAGTTGAGAAAATACGCATTACATCCGCATAATCCTACCTCAGGAACAAGCCTGTGGGCAGGAAACTCAAAGCAGGCCCTTCCCAACCGCTCCCGAGAGTGAAGTCCGAGGCGAACCAAAGCCTAAGCCGGGGAATTAGGCCCCATGAAGGGGAGGACCTCAGGCCAGGCCTCTTAGGGAGCTGACCACGGCGCAGCCGTCCGCTCGGCGCGAACCCCTAACTCCAACCCCGACCGCAGGCCGCCCCGGGGCCCTGTCCTCCGCACTCACCTTTCTCCTCCCGGCTGTCGGCCGCCATGGCTGCCCTCCGGCTTCCGCCACCGCCGCCGGGACGCGAGTCGCGCGGGCGCCGCAGCCGCGGCCGCAGGCGCACGAGCCCGTCCGTCAGTCCGTCCGGCGGGCCGCGCGCTTGGACCTGAATGCTCCACTCAGCTCCTACGCGCACCCTTTCTCTTCCCGCCTAGCGCTCTGGCCTCAGACTGCACGGGCTTCAGCCTTCCTGTAGGGGTTGGCCACCACAGAGACAAGGGGGAGGAGAGAAACAGATGGCGACGGCGGGCGGCACTAAAATGGAGCCTGCTTCCTGCGCGAAACAATCCCGCTCCCGAAATGCCTTGCGCTGTTTACGCTCCGTTCCTCTCGCGGGATGTCACAGTGCGGAGAAGAAGCGGGACGTAAGGGGGCGTGGCTTTGGCACGTCGTCCCGCCCCGCCCACCCTGACGTCCAGGAACCTCCCTTCCAGATGCAGAAGTACAAGTACTAGTGGGTCCTTGTTATCCTGTTTCCTACATCTCAGTGGGGCAGATTGCCCACCAGAAACGTTTGGCAGGCCTTGAATAGTTAATCTGAGACGCAATCAAAAAGGATGTCATGTGATTTTCATTTATTTAATTAGAAGTGTCTACTATGTCTTCTTAAATACTGTTCTAGGACCAGAGATTAAGAATATGTTCAGAAGCCAGGCAGTGGTGGCACACGCCTTTAATCCCAGCACTCGGGAGGCAGAGGCCGGCGGATCTTTGTGAGTTCGAGGCCAGCCTGGTCTACAAAGTGAGTCCAGGACAGCCAGGGCTACACAGAGAAACCTTGTCTTGAAAAACCAAAAAAAAAAAAAAAAAAAAAAAAAAGAATATTTAGAGCCAGGCAGCGGTAGCGCACACCTTTAATCTGAGCATTCAAGAGGCAAGAGTCAAAAGCATCTCTGAATTCGTGGCACAGAGCGAGTTCCAGGACAGCCAAGGCTACACAGAGAAACCTTATCTGGAAAAAACAGAAAAAGAGTATGTTTAGGATCTGTTCTCTGCCTTCGAGGAAGTCTGAGTTTATCTTCTAGTTACTGCAGCCACTGCTTTAGTAAACACATTGAAAGTTGTGCTAAAGCTGGGTGTGGTGGCACATGCCTTTAATTACAACACCCTGAAAGCAGAGGCAGGAGGAATCTGTTGAGTTTGAGGCCAGTCCAGTCTATAGAGTGAGCACCAGGATAACCAGGGCTACAGAGGAACCCTGTTTCGGAAACAAACAAACAAAAAAAGAAAGAAAGAAGAAAGATTGGAAGGAAGGAAAAACAGAAAGAAAAAAGAAAGAAGGAAATAAAGAAAGAAAATTGTAATGAACTTTGCGAATGAAACAGAAGGTTAGCCAAGAACTGTGGAGGTGCATTTAATCCCAGCACTTGGGAGGCAAGGACAGGAAGATCTCTGTGAGTTTGAGGCTAGCCTGGTCCACAGAGCAAATTCCAGGACAGCCAGGGCTATACAGAGAAACCCTGTCTATAAATAATTAAATAAATAAATGAGTGATAGAGGGTTGCTATAGTGATAAGACACATGTTTATAGAGAAAAGCTAGTACAGAGACCTTCCTGTTGAGGTGAAGACTGATAGTAAAGATAGATAAGGAGAAGCTAACAAGAGATAACCACTAATTGTCTTCCAGAAAGCACATACAAAGGTTTTAAGAAGACCTGAGGAACATGCCAGTTATCAGGAATGGAGATGAATAAGAAGACAAGGATTGAGATGATGTTTCAGAAACAAATCACAGCCAGGTGGGGGTGGCACATGCCTTTAGGCCCAGCACTTGGGATAAAAAGACAGACAGATCTCTTGAGTTTTAGGCCCATCTGGTCTACAGAGCAAGGTTCCAGGACAGTCAGGGCTGCACAGAGAAGTAACAGTAGAGATCTTCAGGGGACCTAATTTGGAGTGAGCCCACTGGAAAGTAGGAAGTGAAAACTCCTTGGGCATTCCAAAGAGCCATTCCTATAACATGTAGATGCAAGCCTACACATTTCTAAGGACAGTCATACTCAGAAGATGGCAAACTCTAGTTTCTGAAATGTTATTCATGATGCTCATGCTTACTAACTTTAACACTTTGCCCAGTCCTAGCACTAGAATGTGTGAGTGTGTGTGTGTTTATTTCGGTCTTTCAAGAAGTCTTCCCTCAGATCATAGTGTGCACTTTCCTCTAAAATTTTACTGGTCCTCAACATACCTATAAAATATGTGGATTTGTAGGAAAAAATTAGAATTGAATTATGTTACCCTAAGAAGATTATGTCTGAGTCTTAAGAAAGTATCAGTAGTTAAAGGAGAAGCAAATGTATAATAGCTTAGAAGATCTTTTCCTACTGGAAAGCTAATAAATAATGGTTCTCAACCTTCCTAATGCTGTGGCCCTTTAATACAATTTCTCATATTATAGTGACTCCCAACCATAAAATTATATTCATTGCTACCTCATAACTGTAAGATTGGTACTGTTATAAATTATAATGTAAATATTTTTTGAGATAAAGGGTGGCTTTTAGGGTCTTGACCCACAGGTTGAGAACCATTGGCTAATAAGGAATTAGTAAAAGTGGCTCTGTTGACAATTTTAGATGTTTTGAGAGACTGTAAAGATAAAGTTGCATTGGTGAAAGATATAAAATATGTATGAAGCTATGAAATCATTGTAGCTCAAACAGTTCATCAAAACCCTTTAGGTGATAGTAGAAAACCAATCAGTCATTTTACCATTTTTTGTTTGTTTTCTTTCTTGAGAAAGCACCTCATATATTCCCAAAAAACTATGTGCTTAACTATCCTATGTGATGTGCCCCCTAGTATAACTACATCTATCTGTGGTGACTTGATTTTATTGTCAATTTCACTAGTCTCAGAATTATCAAGTTTGGTGAGGCACAGTTAGGTGTAATAGGAATTTGCTTCCTTTAGTGACTTAGTATGCAGATCAATCTGGTGCCTGGCAACACATAATTCTGGGCAACCATTGAGAGGGTACTCTGAAAGCCCAGAAACTGAAAAGAGCTTGTAACTTGGCATTGTTTGAACATTAGAGGGATCTGAGTCAAAATGGGCAGAGCCCAGACTGAGGCTTCCACCAGCTCTTGGTTGAGGGGCATGGCTATGGAGCTACAGAAGCCACAGGAATGCCTAGATACCTCCAGAGTTTGTGAGCCTTCAGGACACTGCCAAAGGCCACTAGATGACACCCTATATAAACTAGGGAGCTCCATGTGAATCTCTCTCTTGCCCCCCCACAGATGGAGGAGACAAAAGCCCACTGGGAGAAATGCTAAGCAATATATGCCATCTGCCCTGAGGCCATGCTAACATAGCACAAACCCTGAGGCAAAAAGCTTCAGAAAGAAATTCAAAGCTGCCGAGACTGATGATGGCAGCAGAAATAAAGCAGCCTTAGGTACACTAGTGAATGTGCAAAGTGTGAGGCTAGCTCTGGTTGAGGAGACCATAGGCAGTAATGGTGGCCTAGGAAAGCTGGTACTGGCTGACCCCATAGTGGCAGGAACAAAGCAACTTCGAGAAAACCTCAGAAATAGAGGCTACATCACTGAGAAAACTGTGTAAAGATAAATCCCTGATGAGGAAGCCAGGCAACTGCTATACTTAAGTCTGGCAATGTCTAGAAGCCAAACACTAGGCAGCGAGGCACACATGGACTGAGAAGACTGTGGAACTGACCAAATGAGCCAATTGGCACTGTTAGGCCTGGAGGAAGCTGAGCCAAGCTAAAGATAAGTTTGTTGTGACTACCAGAGCCAGACTGCTAAACCAAGATGCCTGCAGAGACCTGTGTTAGGGAATTGTAATATCCTTTCAAGAGGGTTAAATTAGGACTGGTTAGATGTTCTTAGTTATTAAGTATTTATAGGTATTGTAGGTTATAGAATATAGGTATTTAATAGGTGTTAAGTATTAATAAATATAAGTGTTTTAAATAAAAATTTTCTGTTACTCTTGGGTGTTAATAAAGATGGTATCAGCTTAAGACCCTCAAAACCAAGTTCTTAGCACAAAGGAGATTTATTTGCCCCAGAGGGACAGAGGCCAGAAAATAAAAAAACAAAGACTGGAGATAGAGAATAAGAGAGAAGGGAAAGGGAACTAAGGAGAGGGGCAGGGGTGTTTGTCCCCAAGAGTCAAAGGACTGTTTGACTCTGGATTGAGAGGAGACAGACATGGCCTATAGGCAAAATGCAGTTTATAAAATGGTAAAGGATGAAACCCCCTGTTAGGATGAATTGGTTAAGTTTTATTGGGCATGTCAAACAGGTGAGCCAAAGGTGGCTCTCAATTGCTGGACTTCAATACTTTGGTAGTTGGATCTTGGTGGTCAGGCTCAGGAGGAGGAAGTGGCCAAATAAGGGAACAGACCTTGGTGGCTAGCTTTAGGAATGTGATGTAATGGTTTTTAGCAAGGCAGAGGGAATATGGGAGAAGGGCAAGGCCTGCCAGAGCCACTTACTAGTGGGCTAGGGTCCCTTTAGGTGTGTCTTTGAGGTGGTGTATAACAGTTTCCTCTGAGATCGAAATATTCCATCCTGCAGGAACATTCTGTAAGCAGGAAAAGTAAGCAACTCAAACTATCTTTAGGAACTCACTGGAAAAGACCAGATTTTCACTAGGCTTTCTTCCTGCCAGAGTAAACAATAAAAGCAGCAAATTACTCTTAGACAAACCGGGCTGCAAAGAAGACTCTAACCAGAACAACTGTCTGGAAGTGGTTTAGACCCACTGAGTCACTTGGAAGAGACATTCTTTTCCAGTGTGTTGAATTGCCTACAGGCTGTGCATTGTGTCCCAAATTCCCAGGTTTTATGAGGAGTTACCCATGCTGGTGTGGCCATTGGTGATACAGCTGTCTTTGAGTCATTTCTGCTACTGTAAATAACCCTTCACCTGTATTACTGTAAGTAACCCCAATAAAACTCATTGGTTCAGCCAGCTGGACTTTGGTGGTATCCTTACTTTCTTTGGGCTATCATGGGCTCCCTTTCTGGAGGTTAATAGGTTTGTAATAAAACTCACAAAGAAAAGTTTTATCACACAGCATGAGGGGATTTCTTGAGAGGACTTATTAAGAAGGAAAGAGACACCTTATATCTTAATGGCTCCATCGCGTGGGCTGGGGCTGGGATTGAATAAAAGGTGGTCAAAGAAAAAGGTTCTGGGTGCCTGTATCACCCCATTTCTACTTCTTCTTCTTCACTCTGACATAAACTGTTCTTCTGTGCCTTCTCTAGCATGATGGGTAAACATTCGGAAACCAAATGGGTACAATCAGTTCCTCCATATGCATTGTTAGGTGTTAATATGCTGTCTATAATCTTGCAAAAAGTCAAACCTAAATCTCATAAGATGTCTATATAGATTCAGCTTAACACAACTCCAGCCACCTTGAGTAATAGCTGCCATAATTATCTCTGAATAATACTAGTGAATTTTCTCTGGGTCCTGTCTAGAGGTCCAACGATTTGAAAATTTGATGTCATTTAAAATGGATTAGTCTGCATTCATAGCTAGCCTGGGTTCCATGTGGGCTTTGTGATGCAGCCTGGACATGTGTGCTAGCTAAAGCTGTTAGAGTAGCTTACAGAGTATATATATATATATATATATATATATATATATATATATATTGACTATAGTAAATTGGATTAAGGTGAAACTCCCATCCAAGGCAAATAAAAGCTTTACCAATGGGAACACTGAGTATTGGATGATTTAATCTCCTCTTTTAAGGTGTGTTTCAGTAACAAAATGGCAATAAGATATAAGAACATTGAAACCATGAATAGAAAAAAGGAATACAGTTAACAGAAGAGTGAAATGCTGTTAATAAGAAAAGGCAACCAGGAATAGTGGCACACACCCATAATCCCAGCACATGGGAGACAGAGGCAGGAAAATCTCTGTGAGTTTGAGGCCAGCCTGGTCTACAAACTAAGTCGAGAACAGGCAGGCCTCTGTTAAACAGAGAAGCCATGTCTAGGGGAAAAAAGAAAGGAAGGAAGGAAGGAAGGAAGGAAGGAAGGAAGGAAGGAAGGAAG
>CAJQZJ010031994.1:2011370-2111508 GCA_907164525.1 Lophiomys imhausi | reverse complement strand
AAGGAAGGAAGGAAGGAAGGAAGGAAGGAAGGAAGGAAGGAAGGAAGGAGGAAGGAAGGAAGGAAGGAAAAAAGAAAGAAAGAAAGAGCCTCATGGACTTTCTCTGTCCACTTGGGCATGTCTATTATTATTGTCCTGTTCCTATTCATGTTTAGGCAATCATGTTGGTTCAGAGTTTCTGGGTGTAGCTTCTGACATTACTAAGAGATACAATCTCACCACAAACTCCCTTCTCCTCTGGCTTGAACAACCTTTCCACCTGCCCCCCTCTTCACCATGTTCCTGAACCTTAAGTTTGGGAGTGTTTTCTAGATGCATCCACTGGGGTTGATAGATTAACTTTATAAGGCAAGAGGAGATAACCACTTCTAAGACATGATTTATGGAATTACTACTCAGTCAGCAAAACATTTGTGCTATTTATTGTTATTTAGACTGATACCTGGCTTTCAAAATTTGTACTCATCTCTGGTGAACAATGATTATAATGGCTAATCTTTACCATCAAATTGATTGGATTGAGAAAAATTCAAGTTACTAAAGCATATCTCTGGGTGCATTTGTGACATCTTTTCTAGAAAGGATTTACTCAGGAGGAAGACCTACCCTCAATGTGGGCAACACCACCTTATTGGCTAGAGGCTTGAACAGACTAAATAGGGAAAAGGAAAAAGTAGCTAGTGAAGTCCTCCTTCATTATGACTGGCCAAGTTTAGTTTCCATAGTGTAGTGGTGTTACACCCACACTGGAAAGGTCCCCCAAATCAGGCAGAAACAACAATTTTTTAGGTGTAGTGGTGCCCACCTTTAATCCTAGCACTTGGAAGGCAGAGGCAGGAGGATATCTGTGCATTTGAGGACACCCTGATTTACATAGTGAGTTGCAGGACATCCAGGGATACCTTGTCTTAGGCACGCAGGAGAGTTGGAGGAGTGGCCGAGTGCATACCTCAGGAACATTTGAAACTGCAACTACTTACCCTTTAGCCATAACATAAAATGAAGAGCAGAGAGGACTGATCTTTCAAAAAGAAAATATGCAGACATATAACAGTAAAATAGATACAAGGAAAATACATATCTTAGAAGTATTAAAACATGCAGATTTTTCCAGAGACATGGCTACATTCTACCTCTCTTAGAATTGTAGAATTATGTAGCTTACTCTCATCTACCTTTTATTTATTTGTTTTATTTTTAGCATAGCTAGCTTTTCTCTTTTTCTGTTTAGTCTATCCAGGCCCCTAGCCTAAAAGGTGGTGTTGCCCATGTTCTTACTTTTTTATAATAACTTTCCCTTGTGTTTCAAATAAGATACATTTTTGTTCTTTACAAACAAAAAAAGAAACATGAAGCAAAATGGAAATACCAAAACCAGTATAATAGTGGTATAATACAAAGTGAAAAATATTCAGTTTGTTTTCTGCTACAAATGCAAATAAAGAGCTCTACACTGTTGGTAAATATTTGAACACTTTTCTGGAAAAAAAAAAAAACACCATCTAAATTGAGTTTTCCCAGAAACCATGTCTTAGAACTTGGTATCTTCTCTCACCTTATAAAGTTAATCTATCGGTCCCAATAGATACATCTAGAAAACACTCCTACACTTAAGGCTCAAGAACATGGTGAAGACGGGGGGGGCAGGTGGAAAGATTGTTCAAGCCAGAGGAGCAGGGAGTTTGCTGTGAGATTGTATCTCCTGGTAATGTCTGACGCTACACCCAGAAACTCTCAGTCAACCTGTTTTCATTATGTCCCTGTTGTGATGTGTTTGTGGATTTAACTTTCCCTCATTGGTGTTTCTTTTTTCTTTTTCTTTTGTTTTGGTTTGGCTTGGTTTTTCGAGACAGGGTTTCTCTGTGTATCCTTGGCTGTCCTGGACTCACTTTGTAGGGTCGGGCCTCAAACTCACAGATTTCCACCTGCCTCTGTCTCCCGAGTTCTGGGATTAAAGGCGTGTGCCACTGTGCCCAGCTGTCTCTTATTGTTATAAACAAGAAAAGAACATGGGAATCATATAACTTATTACATAGAGTTATTGTGCAAATTTAGCTAATATGTATGTATATATATATATATATATATATCATCTGAAAAGGAGTAGTAGTAAATGGTAAAAAATGGTGGTTCTATCAATAGTAATTATACTTACTTGTGTTCTTAGTATTATTACATTCTCCCAATTTTTAGATACAGGAAGGGAAGTGTGGTGGTTTGAGTGAGAATGGTTTTCATAAGCTCATTTAACTACTTGGTCCCTAAGTGTTGGTAGAACTCTTTGGATTAGGAGGTGTGGCCTAGTTAGAAGAGGTATGTCATTGTAGGTGGACTCTGAGGTTTCAAAAGGCTGATGCCATTCCTTGTGTGTCTCACTCTGCTTCCTGCTTGTAGATCAAAAATATTAGCACTCAGTTCTTCCTACCATTGTGACTTTGCTCCACTATCATGGACTCTAGCCCTCTAAAACTGTAAGCTCAATTAAATGCTTTCTTTTTATAAGTTGCCTTGATCATGGTATGTAGTGAATTAATAAGGACTTTTGGAATGCAGATCAGCCTGGCACATGGCAGCATATGGTCCTGGGCAACAGATGTAATTGGTAAAGCCTGGGAAACTAAGAAAACGGGCTTTTGAACTCTGCTTCTCTTCAATAGATGTTGAACAAAGCTGAAATGAGCAGAGCCTAGTTCTGCTGTGGCTCTGATGCACAGCAAAGCTTTGTTGAGGGGCATGACTGCCAAATCTCAGAAACTGTGAGAGGCCGTGGGAGCTGCCAAAGAGCACAAGAAAGGGCCAGACCCCACCAAAGACCACAAGAACCACACCCTAGAGAGAGAGAGAGAGAGAGAGAGAGAGAGAGAGAGCCCCTTTAGAGAGATGCCCTAGCAAGAGACTACAAGGTGTGAAGAAGTGTACACCATCTGCCGGCCCTTTAGTCCACAACCAGCCCTTCAGAAGCCTTGACACGTAAAATGCCGAGGAATCAGAAGGCAGAGTCTGAGAGAGAGAGACTCTTGCCATGAGCCACCCTAAGAGGGATGGCATAAAAGGCATGTCATAGAACCTGCTGAGAGAAAGTTCATGAAAACTGGGCACTGAAGAAATAAAATTTTCACTTGACAGGCATCCATGGGGACTGAGAACAGCTGAGCAAGTGAATGAGGCACAAGGAGGCAAGTGGAGCTCTGTGGCTATGGTGAAGACCTCAAAAACAGGCAGGAGGGTTACCCCTGTCACATGAAGGTGTGACGTAGGCCCAGAGAAGCAAATTAGCCTCAACAAGGCCTCGAAGTCAAAGAAAGGCTGCAAGACCAAGGACTAAGCCTCATGGCACAGCAGCTGCCCTGAGGGATTCAGCTAGTTCAAATGGATGGTCTGAGGTGTCCCTGGACAATCTCAACTGACTGAAGCCAGCCCCAAGTTAAGCAGTTGAAGGAAGCTGGCCACATGAACTGGTAAGTGAAGTTAGGCCCTGAGCTTAAGGAGAAAGCCTCAAACCTAAGCTGAATTGAGGTGAAGGCTGCCATAATAATGCCAGAGCCAGACTACTTATTGCCATTTGAGGTGTCCCTGTAGATAGAAGGCTGACAAGTTGCCCTAAGGACCCACAGTATACCCTGGTATACTTTCAAAATGGTTAGGGTAGGGCTTTTTAAGTGTTGTTAGGCTATAGATTATTAGGTTTCAATAAATATAATTTAATGACATTTTCATTTACAATAGTGTTTTATTATGGAAATAAAAGAGTAACTAAAAGAGGAAGTATACAAAGTTTTGCCCACAGTAAATGGAAGATGATGCCTTCAAAAGGTGTTCTCTTATCTCCTTTGAGTCAATAATTACTATGTTAGCAAAAATCATTTTATTTTCCATATATCTATTAAATTCCTGAATAGTAGTGAAAGAACAAAGACCTTCCTGTCTTGTCTTACGGTTTCATGAACTGAGCATTACAGTAGATACTATTGTTATTTCTCATCCAAAAATTTGTTTGCCAATTTTATATGTTCAGAGAACAGATATAATTTAACAGAAATAAAATTTTCACTTGACAGGCATCAGAAGGTGTCCTTAAGAGGGTAACAACTACTCCATAATAAAAACAACTCTGGGCTGAAGCTCCTAGAGCAGAGTGCATGGTTAACATATGTGATTCCCTAGATTCATCCCCGAGTATCATCCACCCCACCACACACACCAAAATAAAGAAGAAAGAGAAATCAAGAAAGTTCAGATTTGATTAATTTCTTCACTAGTTATGTAATTTGGGGGTTTATACTCTTAAGATCCAAAATGTACAAGCATACATAATCTGCTTTGTCTGTTTGTTTTATTTTTCAAGACAGGGTTTCTCTGTGTAGCCCTGGGTGTCCTGGAACTCACTCTATAGACCAGGCTGGCCTCAAACTCGGAGATTCACCTACCTCTGCCTCTCAAGTGCTGGTTTAAAGGCATGAGCCACAATCCAGCCTGCATATTCTTAACAATCTGAATAACAACCCTTAGAAAAATACAATTATAATCTTCACTTGCAAAGATGTCTTCAACCTTAAAAATGAATGGTTTATTTGGTAGAATGTTGCCTAGTAGGTAGGAAGCCCAAGATTCAAGCACCTACCACCACATAAAACCAGATATGTTGTCATATCATGTAATCCCAGCACTAAGAAGGTAGAGACAGGATCAAATTCAAGGTCACTCACTGTTCTACTTACGGTCACTATTGCTGTGATGAAGCACCATAACCAAAAGCAACTTGGGGAGGAAAGGGTTTATTTGGCTTCCACTTCCACATCGTAGTCCATAACTGAAGGAATCAGGACAGGACCTCAAAACTGGAAAGGATCCCGAATGCAGGAATTGATACAGCGGCCATGGAGGGGTACTGCTTACTGACTTGCTCCCCATGGCTTGCTCATTGTGTTTTCTTATAGAACTCAGGACCACCAGCTCAGGGTGGCAAATCTCACAATGGGCTCGACACTCCCACATCAATCACCAAGTAAGAAAATGCCCTACAAATGTATTTTACAGGGACATTTTCTCAACTGTAGCTTCCTCCTTTCAAATGACTCTAGCTTATATCATATTGACATAAAGCTAGCAACCACAGTTGTGTAGTTCAGGCCAGCCTGGGATCTGTTAGAAGGAGGAGATGAAGAAGAAGGAGGAGAAGAAGAGGAGGAGGAGAAAAAGGAGAAGGAGAAGGAAAAGGAAAGAAAGAACCAGAACAAAACAAAACAAAAAAAACCAGCTTTTACCTAATAACCTAAGCAGTGCAAGACTATTATCTATTTCTTTTGCAATTAATTCTGAGTGCTAGGTTGCTCAAGTAATTGTTCCAAAAGAAAAAAAAAATCAAGAGCCTTAAAGCATCTCACCCACCCTCCCATTTCCCTTCCCAAAATAGGTAAAGCAGTTGCAACCATGAAGAATACATAGGACTTAGTATTTTATTTGAAACATTTGAATCATTCTTGGTTGACTTTAAAAATGAATGAACAACAAAAAAGAAAGAAAGGATATGACTGCTCCTAGGTATGGCAGAGGAGACGGTTTTTTGTACACAAAAGGGAGAACTTAGTCAGAGGCCAGTACATCTGGGATAGGTCAGACATGACTTTGAGCCATGTGAAAGGCTGGGAGAGAGGAGAGCCAGACCAAGAAGCCAGGAGGGTAAAGAGTAGAAGAAAAGAACGGGTTACCAAAATGGCAGTACTTTATAGAGAAGGGCATCTGGGGTAAGGGCAGAGTAGCCCAATCCCTGGAGTGGAGAAGTTTAGGGTAGTGGGTGGTGTATGCAAGCCAGGAGGACCCTGTAACAAGTAGGGACTGAGGGATGCAGGCAGAACCTGGTTGCCAGGTCCGCTCTGATATGTTAAATAAACACCTCAGTCATTTGTCCAGGTTCCAGACCTAACAAAAAGCATATAAAAACAATTGCTTTTGAGGAAAATTGGACAATATAAGCACAGAATCATAGTTAAGCCAAGGTAGGAAATTATTTTTAAGGGTTCTTGTAAGGAGCCTGTAAAACAGCCACCTAAAATGGCTGTTAGGACTAGCATGAGAGTAAGTTTGAAGTGTGAAAGTTAAAGTAAATTGATGTAATGCTTTTAAGACAAGTAGAAGGTGACTTAGCATAGCTGACAGCTGCTTGTCAAAACTTGGCTGGAGTGCAAAGGAGGCCCTACCACCCAGGGTGCAACCCTCGTTGCCAGGTTACCAGGGTGTAACCCTGGTGGTAGACATAAATATTGGTAGTTTGAAACAGGAAGGTGCGTACCATGGCTCCTACAGTTTTCTGTAAATGGCTGCTGGTTGCCACTTTGACGATTCCCGAACATCAGAGAAAAGCCCTCAACAACTCAGCAGTGACCGCACCACTGCCACCAGAGACTGATGCCCGGGAGAGACCAGACCTGAGATAATGCAGCCAAGCCTGCTTTGTGATCAAGCCGGCTTTATGGTCAAGCTCTCATTATCACAACAAAGAAGGCAACCACTTCTGAGCCCTTACCTGCGGACTCTAAGCCTAAGGATCAGGTTCAGTATGTGGCTATGTTAGGATTGTTTAGGATTCACTGGAACTGGGATTTCTGTGTTCATTTGCATTTATTGTAGTTTATGCTTAATTGGAGTAAATACTAAAACCTCACCAGCTCTGCCTCTCGTATGATTCCTCCCTTAGCCTTCTCTCCCTGAAATCATAGGGGAGTTCTGTGTGCTCGTGACAGTTTTGAACTACTGTTTTTGTACCAAAAGATTCAGGCTCCTTGACAAGAAAATAGTTACAGCATAAATAGCGTTTGATGAGTTATAAATCATTAAATTAATAATAAATGAGTCAATTAAAACTTGGAGTGTTACCCAGGCGGTGGTGTGCATGCCTCTAATCCCAGAGCTCAGAAGGCAGAGGGAGGTGATTTCTGAGTTCCAGTGTGGTCTACAGAGTGAGTTCCAGGACAGCCAGGTCTACACAGAGAAACCTTGTCTTTAAACAAATTTGGGAGTGTACTTTGTATTAAAAATCATGTGACTTTTGAACGGTATGCCATAGTGTATAGTACAGGTGTGGTACAGTGTCAGATGACTCCTTGAACAGAAGTAAAGATATATTAGTGGATTTATTCGATGTCAGACAAACTATTTGGAATAGTCGGAGCAGCCTCTGTGTAAAGAACCTCTGTGTTCTCTAAAGAACCCGTGCTCCACAGAAACACAATGGGGGTCTAAGACACAGAGCATAAACCACCGCAGGCAAACCTTCAAACTAGAGGTTAATGTACATTAATCTTCATAACAAAGCAATCAGAACCTAGATTCACTGCACCAAACAGCGCACCAGACCTCGGGCATGTGATTGGTGAAGGTAACCCAACCGCAAGCGCATCTGGGAAATGTAGTTTTAAACTTTCCATCCTCCAAGGCCCGGAAAAACAAAAGTGCTTTGTAAACCTGATGTGGCAACACCTACCTGTAATTCCAGCTCTGAGGAGGTCTCCAAGAAGACCTGCAGAATTACTGGAAATTCAAGGCCGACCTGGGTTACAAAATCAGATTCTGTCTGAAATCAGTGGATCATTTTAAAAACCTGGTAAAAAGTGGATTATATTGGGGGGGGGGGAACCCAACCAAAAAACAAAACAAAAACAGAGCAACATGTTGTGTCATTTAGCCATTATGCGAATTCTATACTTTCAGGGTTTTACACATTTTTCTGTTATAATTCAATAGATTCTCCATAGATTCTTGACTGAAATATTTCAAGTTATTGTATATAACAATTGCAAGATTGTTCTCTGGAATAAGTTCATGCTCCATCCAGCCACGCTTGTTCTATACTGACAGTCATGATTAATGCAGTTAGGATTTTCAGAAGGGAAAAGGCATCCTTAAAAAAACTTTGAGAGGACTGCAAGATTACTCAGCTGTAAAGACACTTGCCACCAAAGCCTAACCACCTGTGATGGATTCTCAGAGCCCACATGCTAGAAGGGAAGAATATGGTGGAAGGAAAGCTCAAGCTGCTCTCTGACCTCCACATGCAAGGTATTACACAGCCACCCCTCCCTACTAATAAATATATGTAAAAAATTTTAAAATACACTTTGAGCTTTTTTGTTGTTAGGGAGTTGAACATCTTTTTCATTAATTTACTTTATAGAGGTGACCATTTTAATTCTCACCACAAGTGATCTGTCTTAAACCTGACTGTTCATCTCTCTCTCTTTCTATCTCTCTCTCTCTCCCTCCTTCTCCCTCTCCTTCTCCCTCCCTCCCTTTCTCCCTCCCTCTCTCATTCTTCCCACAGTCTCTCTATGTAGCCCTGGTTTTCCTGGAACTCACTATGTAGACCAGGCTGGCCTTGAACTTCACCTGCTTCTACCTCCACAGAGTGCACTGGGATCAAAAGCATGCCACTAAACAGCAGCTCGTTATTTACTAAAGCTAAGGATTTTGTTTGTTTTTGGACAGTGCAGCCCTGACTGTCTTGTAGTTTGCTCTGCAGCCAAGGATGCATCCCTTGAACTGATCTCCTGCCTCTACCCCCCAAATGCTACACTAAGGAGTGCTGTCTCACTACACCTGATTTTTTAGTGCTGGGAAAGAACCCAGGGCTTCGTGTGCACTAGGCAAGCCCTCTATCAGGTGAATCACATCCTCAGCCTCTCCCTATTTGTCTAGTATTTCTTACCATTTTTTAGAAATATTTATAGATTATCTCATTTGGTGGAAACCAGCATTCTTTTTTTCATTCATGTGTATTGTTATTAGGGAAGTAGGACAGTTCTAAGATATAAAGACTCCTTAATATAGCCCTCAGTTTATAGGTAGTGTTCCTTTTTAGGATTTTCAAACAAATACAAAGGAAAATTTCTTCCCTATAGTGTTCTTCAAATTAAATTTAAATATGGGAAGCTTTAATCTAAAACCAAGATTATGTGCTTGCTAATAATGCAACAGTTAAATGAAGGTGCATATGATTATATAGCAGTATAATTTTATGGCATCTAGGGATTTCCTAAAGATGGGTCCACACTATATCTAGCTCACAGCAAGAACAATGGAAGGAGGGGCATTGTTCCAGGTCATATCTCTCACTCCGGAAAGTTCAACATTTCTAAATATCCACAGCTGGCATTCTACCTGTAGAACCTGCCAGCAGAGTCTCTGCCCTTCCCTGAGGAAATGAGGCCAGTTATGGCTCCATAGAAACCCAAGCCTATCAGGAAAGCACTTCCTGGATCCATTTCTCCTAGCAGGGAGATGGGAGATTTATTATTAATGATTACAATTTCTGGTGCTAAAAATCTCCCCTTGCCTTCTAATGTTAGTTTAAGGAGATTTAGAGGCACCATGGAAAAAGGTTTGTTTTGTTCATTTTATTTAGTAACTTACAAGGAAATAAACTTGTTCTGCATTCACTTTTGGAGCTAGAATATTAATATTTCAACAGATTAAGACAAAATCTTGCTCATGAGCATTACTCTTGAACAGCTATGTTTAAAGACTAGTTTCACCAGATGACAACTTGTTGCTACACTTCACCTAGTGGCAAGAGAGGCTAATTGAAAGCAAGCACTTAAAAAACAGTCTCAGGTATGGGGGCCCAAATATTTAGAAAGGAATCAGCAAATATTATAAAGGACCAGATAAATGTCAACTTTGTTTTCTTTTTCTTTTTTTTTTGGTTTTTCGAGACAGGGTTTCTCTGTATAACAGCTCTGGCTGTCCTAGACTCACTTTGTAGACCAGGCTGGCCTCGAACTCACAGAGATCCGCCTACCTCTGCCTCCCAAGTGCTGGGATTAAAGGCGTGCGCCACCAACGCCCGGCTAACTTTGTTTTCTTAAACTATAATAAAATAAACCTCTTATGTAAAATAAGATGTAGATGTAATTTTCCATGATGTTAAGTAATGAAAGGAAAAGAATTCTTTTGCTAGCTGGTGAGCACATTATTATAGAAACTTTATAAATTACTTTCCAGCTGTCTGGTTAGCTCAGTTGTTTAGGCGGTGGTGCTAACATTGGTTATCTTTAAACCGTTTGTGTTCTAAAAAAAAAAGAAATGTATCTTTAAGCTAGGCATGGTGATGTACAACTTTAATCCCAGCAGAGGCAAAGGCAGGTGGTTCTCTGTGAGTTCAAGACTAATGCAATTGGTTTCTGAATATTGTGTCCCTCATTTCAGGGTTATAGGTACATCTGTGTTAGGCAGGGTTACTGGGGATATAAGAGGAGGGCAGCTCAAGGTAGCTTCCATTTATCATGGATATGGTATTGTGTCTACATTTTACTAAGGGATATGATCATGTATGGTGGCTGAATATTAACTATGATTTAAGACAATCTAGACACAGAAAGACAAACACTGCATGATCTCACATAGACTCTAAAAATGTTGACATCATAAAAATCAAGAAAATAATAGCAGTTACTAGAAACTGTGCAATCTAGAATGAAGAGAGATATGGTCAATAATTAGGAGGAAAAGTTCTCAAGTTCTATGCTAGAGTAGAGCTTAAGAAATTAACTATACTATATACCACAAATAGTTTAAAGGATTTTGAAAGAAATCCTTCATAAACGATAAAGATTTAAGAAGATGGGTATCCAATTTGTTGACCTTTATTCAAGAAAAAAAAAAAAAACCCAACCTTACTCAACCACATTAGAAATCAATTTGGTTGTTTCTCAGAAAATTGGTAATAGTTCTACCTCAAGACCCAGCTATACCACCCCTGGTCATATACTGAAAAGAAGCTCCACCATATCACAAAGAGACTTGCTTGAATATGTTCATAGCAGCTTTATTCGTAATAGTCAGAAATTGGAAACAAACTAGAGGTCTCTCAACCAAATAATGGATAAAAAAAAAGTGGTACATTTACTCAATGGAGTATTACTCAGCCATTAAAAACAATGGTATCATGTAATTTGCAGGCAAATATGATAGGGTGATTTTATGTGTTCTAAATGTTAATTAATTGGTCCAGCTCCCAAATGACTTGGAAGGAGACAATTAGCATCAAAAATAAATCTCCGTCAAGAGATAATTCCTATAGGGCAAAAATGTCCCTCCTCTCTCAGCAGACTATATACAGTCCAAAGATGGACCAGAGCTTAAATGCAGGTAAGTCGATGGCCTGATTTTGCAGAGACAGAGGGGGCAAGTCTTTCTTATTTCCTGCTGCACAATTTAGTCTGTGAGATATACTTGGCCAGGAGACTGAAAATGATGTTCTAATGGTATCAAGAGATATTTGGGACTGTCTAGGCAGCAAACTGTCAGTTTTTTCGTTTTGGAAGTTGCTATACTATGCTTACTACTGACTTAAATAATAACTTTATCCCTTCTTATATCTTTGACGGGCTTGAAGACATGATAGATGTAAAATTTCAATTGAATTCGAGTTGTTTAGGATTTAAGAGGATATTTCCAAGTCTAAATAAAATCTTTTGATTTATGAATATAGGATATGATAGAAAATATTTAGGTTCAGAAATTTAGACACACATAGATAGATGATTTTTTTCTTCTTCAAGATTACCTAATTCAAATAGGCTAAACATTATATGTGTAACTTTTATATATGGTTTTCTTGATTGTATAATATTTGTTCTTACTGTTTTTACTATATGAGTAAAAAATTTAGCCGTTTGTTAAGACATAAGGAGAGAATTGATGGGGTGATTTTATGCATTCTAAATGTTAATTAATTAGTACAGCTTGCTGTCTGTTAATTACATTGTCTCTGATTGGTTGAATAAATGCTGAGGCCTGAGATTGGGCAAAGACAGAATTAGGCAGGACTAAGGTGTGTGGGCTTCAGAAGCCTAGAGTAACCAGAAGAAGAAGCCTGCATGGGTAGAAGAAGACTTGAAGACAAGCAGCAAAGAGCACAAAGGAGGACACATGCCATGGGATAGAAAAAGAACTTCACTCCACATGGCCTGGAACATCAGCCTAGTGTGGAGAATAACAGTCCAAGGGGATGTATGTATATATGGGGTTGTATTTGGGAAATAGAATCAAGAGATAGCTTAGATGGGCTAAGATTGCTTAATCCAGGCAAAGTCTTGTTAAAATGCATATGGTGTCTGTGTGATTATTTACAATGACTGCTTAAAGATTAACAACTGCCAGTTTATTCACAATAATCTAAATACTGGTAAACAATTTAGTTAATTATTTCTACACAAATGCATGAAACTAGCAAAGATCATCCTGAGTAATGTAACCCAGACCCAGAAAGACAAACAATGTATATACTCACTTATAAGTGGATATGAGTCATAAAGTACAGGATAACTATGCTACAAAACGCAGATCCAAAGAAGGTAAGTAACAAGTAGGACCCATTTGGGGGATGCTTGAATCACACTGAGAAGGGGAAATAGACTAGACATAAGGGAGAGGAATGGGTGGGGGAGGGATAGTAATGGGAACAGGAAGAATGAGGTTGGGGTTGGACTGAGGGAGAGAGTACTGGGAGAAACAATTGGATTGGAGGAGCATCTCCAGGACAAGCTAGAAATTTAGGACAATAGAAGCTCTCAGGAATCTCTAAGGGTGATCCTAGCTAAGACTCCTAGCAATGGGGTTATGGAACCTGAAATAGCCATTTCCTGTAACCAGGCAAGACTTCCAATAAAGGGATTGGGACACCAACCCAGCCACAAAACCACAGGCCCACAATTTGTCCTTCCTACAAAATGTACAGGGGTAAAAGATGGAGCAGAATTTGAGGGAAGGGCCAACCAATGACTGGATCAGCTTGAGACTCCATGGAAGGTAGTCTACCCTTGACAATATTAATGATATTCTGCTATACTTGTAGACAGGAACCTAGCATAACTGTCATCAGAGAAGCTTCACCCAGCAACTGAAGGAAGCTGATGCAGAGACCCACAGCCGAACATTAAGTGGCGCATGGGGAATCCTGTGGAAGAGGAAGAGGAAGTGTAGGAACCAGAGGGGTCAAGGACACCACAAGAAAACAGACAGAATCAACTGAGCCCATAGGAGTTCATAGAGATTGAACTTGGCAGTTAGTTTCTGGGCCTAGGAACATGCAAGAGAGACCTAGGCCCTCTGCACATATACAACAATTGTGCATCTGGGCTATTGATGTAGGACTCTTAAAGTAGGAGCAGGGGCTATTTCTGACAACTTTGCCTGCCTTTGGATCTCTTTCCCTTAACTGGGCTGCCTTGTCCAGTCTCAATAGAAGAGGATGTGCCTAGTCTAACTGCAACTTTATATGCCAAGGCTAGTTGATATACATGGGATGCCTCCCCTTTTCTGAGGAGAAGGGGAAGGGGAGTAGATTGGTTGAAGGAAAGTGAGAGGGAGAGACTGGGTGCAGAAGAGAGAGGGGAAGCTGTGATCAGGATGCAAAGTAAAATAATGGAATTAAAAACAATTGGAAACAAACAAAAAACAAAATATTAGGTTGTACCTTAAAGATAGATGCAAATATTATTTCAATCAAAAACCAAATTAAAAAATCCAGTATAGCATGATGATTAAATAAAGACATTTGCAGCAAAATATATGAAAGGAATATGCTCAAATGAAGATTTCATAGTATTTGCTTATAAATGGGCCAGTGACACTCTCCAATAACAGGAAACAAAAATGCATCAGTCGCTCATCACACTCATAAGTGAGCTGAAAGCTTAGAAAAGATCAAGCAACTTCTAAAATGTCCTACTGCTGGGGTCCGAAAAACCAAAACAACCCAAGCAGTCCCAAGAGTCCAGCAAAGCAAGATCTTTATTTGAATTAAGCATCAAAAACTGACCAGTCTGGGACAACAGCACAGATCCGGGAGCTGCCTGTGTTTTTTTGCAGTCCATTCCAGTAAGTTTTTAAGTAGATGACAAAAGGTTGTTGTACTCAGATCGCTACCGATCCATCAGGGATGTAGAACAGACTTGGGAGCTGAACTGCGACCCAGAAGAGAAATTGTGCAGCACTTTTAAAGGATGGAACCACAAAACAAGGAGGATCAGGGTGGCCATTGCCAAATCACATTTTGACACAAGGGGTTGAGCAAGGAAGCAAATGGTGACTGGGCCTTACCCGGCCACATGGCTTCAGGGTCCATAACTCAGCTCTTGCAGTCAGGTCCCCTCCTGGACTTTTGGCCCAGAGTTAAAAAATGATTAGAGAACAAAGGAGTGGGCAAGCTCCACGTAGTCAATTACGTCATGATAGGCAATACATTTACGACTTGTGTGCCACAGTATAGATAATCGGCAACTTCCCTCTTTGCATTCTTTACTGGTGAATAGACAAACATGAAACACCTGAAGAAGCAAGATAGGATTTGGTTCCGGAGCCTGGGAATATGAACTCAGTTTTTACCCTGCCAGCAAGATGGAGGTGTTCCTGAGATGACTGGACTCAGGCAACTATTTCCTAAACTACTGGGTACAAAGCGAGGCTCAACCATTTATCCAAAGAATGGTAGCCTCTCTCCTTGTCAATAGGCTCTTTGCTTTCTGAACATGAGAAAATGCTAATTTCTCTCTCTCTCTGGTTTTTTCATACTTGGTTTCTCTGTGTAACAGTCCTGGCTGTCCTGGACTCACTTTGTAGACCAGGTTGGCCTTGAACTTACAGAGATCTGACTGCCTCTACCTCCTGAATGCTGGGATTAAAGGTGTGCACCACCTTGCCCAGCTAATTTCTCATTTTTTAATGTCAAATACATTCACCCTTTCACTGTGACTGTGTTTATTAGCATTAAGAAGCTCAAACCTAAGAGGCTAAGGGATGGTTTAGTTAGTAGCTTGTCATGCAAATTTTCGGAGTTTTCATCCACAGTGCCCCTGTAAAAGTCAGGCATTGTTTATATCTGTAACCCCAGTACTTGGAGGGAAGAGAGGACAGAAGAAAGTGGATCCTAGTGGATCCCGGGCTCCATGTCTAGGCATCTAGATGAATTGATGAGTTCCAGGTTCAGTGAGATGAGCCTGCCTCAAAACATGTTAGAGAAGCAGATCAGGAAGACACCTCATGTCAACCTTCAGGCTCCACACAGACACCCATGTGTACACATACAGACACAGACACACACAGACACACACACACACACAGAATTGGGAGGAGGGAGACAGGGAGGAAAGGAGGGAGGGAGGGAGGGAGATTGAGAAAACACAATGGAGGAAAGCTAAAGAGGAATTCCAGTTTTCAACATTGCCCCTAAGGCTTTGCAAAAGACCATCACTGAATTTTTTCCCTTTGGTTTTGTTTAATTTTGTTGTGCACATATTTGTGCATATTTTCAGGGTATAATATAATGTTCTAATTCATGTATACATTGTATAATATTAGTAGAAAGTTTTAGTAATTTATTACAAAGTAGGATGATTAATTAATAAAATCTACTGGCTATTTTCAAATGGTTACTACAGAGCATTCGGAATGTACTCACCACACAGAATCAATAAACGTGTAAGATGATGGATATGTTAGTTATTCACTTTTGTTTTTTTTTAGGTGACTATACCGTCTCTCCTCTAAACATTTGTTTCTGTACTGTGGAGGTGAAAACCTGTCTCTGCTAGTTTGATTGCCAGGAAGTTTTTATACAGGAAATTTTGAGATAAAATTCCAAATCCTTGACAAAGAAGCCAAAACCTCACAATGGAAAAAGGACAGCATCTTCAACAAATGGTGCTGGTCTCACTCGATGTTGACATGTAAAAGAATGAAATTGGACCCATACTGATCACCTTGTACAAAACAAGTCCAAGTGGATAAAAGACCTTAACATAAGACCTGTCACACTAAATCTACTAGAAGAAAAAGTGGGAGAAACCCTCGAACTAATTGGCACAGGTGACAACTTCCTGAACAGAACACCAACAGCTCAGGACCTGAGATCAACAATCAATAAATGGGACCTCATGAAACTGAAAAGCTTCTGTAAGGCAAAAGACACTGTCATTCGAACAAAACGGCAGCCTACAGACTGGGAGAAAATCTTCACCAACCCCACATCTGTCAGAGGGCTAATATCCAAAATCTATAAAGAACTCAAGAAGTTAAATGCCAAGAAACCAAATAATCCAATCAAAAAATGGGGGACAGAGCTAAATAGAGAGTTCACAAAGGAGGAATTATCCCTAATGGCTGAGAGAAACTTGAAGAAATGCTCAACATCCTTAATCATCAGAGAAATGCAACTCAAGACGACTCTGAGATTCCATATCACAACTGTCAGAATGGCTAAGATCAAAAGCTCAAATGACAGCAGATGCTGGCGAGGGTGTGGAGAAAGGGGTACCCTACTCCATTTCTGGTGGGAATGCAGGCTTGTGCAACTACGGAATCTTAGAAAACTTGGAATAGCTTTGCTTCAGGACCCAGCCATACCACTTCTGGGTATACACCCAAATGCCTCTTGATGGAATAATAAGGAAGTTTCCTCATCTATGTTTATAGCAGCCTTATTTGTAATAGCTAGAAACTGGAAACAACCCAGATGTCCCTCGACTGAAGGATGGGTTAAAAAACTGTGGTACATCTACACAATGGAATACTATTCAGCTATCAGGAACAATGAAATTATGCAATTTGCAGCCAAATGGATGGAACTAGAAAAGCTCATCCTGAGTGAGCTAACCCAGACTCAGAAAGACTCATATGGCATCTATTCACTTATAGTAGGATTTTAGCTATATAGTAGAAGGTATCGATACTACAGCAAACACACCAAAGGGAACTTGGACATAGACTTTTTATTTGTTTTTTTATATATTTTTATATTTTTTTCTATTTTTTAGTCTTTTTTATCTATTTGTCTGCTTATTGGTTTGCTTGTTTAGTAGTTCTCTCTCCTGGGCAATGAGACACTTTTCACTGATGGTACTGCTTCGCAGACCCCCCAATGAATGAGGAGGCTCTTGGCCCTCATACGACGTCTCAACTGAGATGAGGGACTGTTATATAAGGACACCCCACCCCAGAGAAATGGGATGGAAGGGTTAGGAGGTAAAGAAAAAAAAATGAAATGTTATGTTTCGGCCTTTTACTACTAATTGTCATAAACTGTTTAGGATAATTAAGAAATGCAAACTAATGGTTATGCAAGCTGGTCATTCTGTTAGGTACTATGACAGCCTATTATAGTTATTTTCTAAGCTAATCAGAAATAAAGCTGCTAAGAGACAAGCAACATCTGCTTACCCTAATATAAGAGATAGATAGGGCCTCTTCAAAAACCTCAAGAGATCTGCAGAATATGGCATTCAAAGATGTTTTTGTAACTTTAGATTTTTTTATATCAAGACATATCAACTCCTGACAGCACCCCCTATTATCCTCCAAGTAGAAGATGAGCATCGAAGAATCTCCAGTGGGAGATGATTGAATTAGTCGCAAGCCTATCTCTTGGTAGGAAAAGCCCCTTGCTACAACTGTAGACAGAATGCTGTCCAAAAAGGACAAAACCTGGAAGCAGGTAAGTCGACAGCCTAGCTCTGCCAAGACAGGGTAGATAAGTCCTTCATAACCCCTGCTCTACAATCAATGTGTGTCAGAGAAATGGGGCCAAACAACTGAAGATCGATGCGGTAATGTATGGAGAGAAAATGGGAACTGTCCAGGCAGCCACTGGTATGTCATTTCTTAGTTTGGGAAGCTGCAGGCCCTGTACTTCCTATAAAATCAGATATATTTATCCCTCTCAGGTCTCTGAGGTGGTTGAAGAACAGATATCTAGAGTCTCATAATTAAATTTTGAGTTGTTTAGGAGTCAAGAGAGTGTTATAGATCTAAGAAGATACTTTTAAAATTGTGTTGCAAGTTAGTATGAATGTTGAGTCTGATATAGAACTTTAAACTCATGGAGATGGTTAGATAGTAGAATGTTAAAGTCTGGTACCAAATACATATGGACTGGACATTGGGAATGTACATTAAGCCATATAACCCTCATAACTGTGGCCTAATTACCTCTGTTGTTTTGTATTGTATTTATTATTATAAGAGAAAGAGCCATTTGTTGGACTGAAAGGGAAAACTGTAGGGGGAAATAAGATATACCTTAAACTTAAAAGAAAAAAAAAAGGGAAGAGGATGGGGGATGAGGGTGGGAGGGTGGGACTGGAAGGGGGAATAGGGAGGGGACTGCAATTGAGATGTAACTTGAAGAAATAAAAAATAAAGGAAAAAAAGATGTCTTTGTTAGTGGCTGTGATGTAGAAAATCTTAGGGAACAGTTTGAACTTCAGAAAAGCACACTCTTAATAGTTGAGCTAGGGATCTTTTTATGGTCAGGAAACAAGAACAAAAGCAGCCAGAATGGCACTGGGTGATGTGACTCCCTTGCTAAAGCTGGACTGGTGGTCAAAGTGTGATTAATTTCTTGTACACATTTTGCCCTCAGCTTCCTGATGTGATTTACTAAAATTTGTTAATGAGTAGATGTATCGCACCTTCAGTATTTAAAAAAGAAATGACTTTTTAATGTATATATTCAGACTGTGATTCTTTTAAGATTTTTATAAAACTGCCTTTTAAGATAAAGAATAAGATAATTAATCCCTTTTTTTTGTAACCCCAAATTGCTGCCTGCCAGTAAAGAGAAAGTGGCTAAAAAAATCACCTTGCTGCTTATACTTTGTTAATCTATAACAAGTTGCTTAGCTACAAATGTATGTGGGGTTTTGGGAATAATTTGTTTTTTCACTCATAATATGTAAAACATTTGATCATATGAGGATATTAGGGAACTTGGTTTTTGCTTATATATACTCATTGTAATCATTCACTTAAAGAAAAATACAATGTAACCACATTGTGATGCTTGAACTGCTCAAAAGATTTTCCTGTGGGGAAAAATAAAGTTGTTGTAACTTTTTTCCATCTTCCAAAGACGGGTATATGTATATGTGTATATGTATATATGTGCATGTATGTATATATGAATGGTGGTTAGAGCTTTGTTTTTTTTTCCACATGTTTGTGCATGTGTGAAGTTAGTTGGCATTTTGCTCCATTCATGTGAATGTATATATGCCTGCCTGCCTGTCTGTCTATGTGTAAAGTTGTTAAGCTTGTGTTGCTTCATCTACCAAGTATGTGTGTTTATATGTGTATGAGTTCTTCCCCCCTCTTCTTTTATCCTTCTCACCAGCCCCCAAAGAGTTTAAAGAGTTCAAAGAGTTCAGAGTGTCTCACTGGTCACAGGAAATACCAGCCCCAGTGAATCAAGCTTTAGTCCCTCAGAAAGAAGTCTGAGTGATCAGTCGTTGACTACACACTTGCCTCTCCTCAGTTAACCCTGTTTTGTTGAAGCTTGTCTTTGACATCAAAGCAAGTTAATTTCACTTGAAAAATTGAAAGTAAAATTAAAACTTGTTAATTGTTGTCTTAGTCCTTATTTGATTACTAGTCATTATTAGGTTTCAAACCAGGACAAACTGACTGAGGTGCCTACTTAACATATTAAATCGAACTTGACAACCAGGTTCTCCCTGCGTCCCTCAGATCCTACCTGCTACAGGGCCTTCCTGGCTGGCATACTCCACCACCTACCCTAAACTGCCCCAGCCTAGGAGTTGAGCTGCCATTCCCCCAGATGTCTTTCTCTGTATAATCTAGACATTTGGTTACCTCTCCTCTTTTGGGCCTTCTGGTTGCTGTGCCTGGTTCCCCTCTCTGCCCTCTCCCTTTTCCTTCTCTCTTTATATAGCTCAGAGTCATGTCCACTCTGAACTTTCTCAGATGTCTCCACCTCTGACTACACTCTCCCTATTGTCCACAATAAACATTCTCCTCCACTATACCTGGGAGCAGTAATATTCCTTTCCTTTTTATTTCATTTTTTCTCTTCTTTCATCTGGTACTGAAACCTGGGACAAGTCATATCCTTTTTATTTATTTATTCAGTCACACACACACAAAATTCACTCTGTTAATTTTTTTATTTTGGTAAAATGTTTCTAAAAAGAAGATTTAAAGATGGATTTTTTTTTCTGCATGTATGTACACTGTCTTTCAAGTGCTAATTTTAAACATATGCCACTAGGTCTGGCCCCTTAATTTCTAGCTCAAATTAATTTTCCAACATCTCATTCAATACTATTGCTATGATGACATAATTATACTTCCTTTTTCTAGTCTAAACCTTTTTAGCTCTTTGTCTTTCTTACCCAACAGAAGATGGATACCCCAGGGCAGAAACTCCCAATTTGAGAATGGTGAATTTGCAGTCAGCTTGCAGAGAATACTCCTGCACACTGTTGCAAGACAAATTTCGAATCTGTTGATTTATTTTCATGTACTTAGAACTTAGTATGCCAGTATCCTAAATTCCATGTTCATGTGCTTCTTAGTATTAAACTATAAAAATCTCATCTCCATAGTTTCATGGGAAATAAAAAGTGATGCTTTTCATTGCCTTATAGATGTTTATCATACATATTTGAAATATTGAAGTAGAAGAATATAATTTGAACACAAGATAATCATATTTTGTTTGGAGGAAAACTAAACTCTTTTTAATACTAACCTAAAAACAGTAAATATTTATTGAAGAAATTTCAAATAATTCAATTAATCTGGAAAAATTAGACAAAGATGGCTGATTAGTTTCATAGGAACTGGCTGATCTGGGGTATGAACAGGGGCATTAGATTTGAATAAGAATGATTACCCTTATTAACTACATTGTTTTTCATTTTTGGAGACAAAAGTTTCTCTGTGTAACAGGACTAGCTATCTTACAACTCGATTTGTAAAACAGGCTGGCCTTGAACTCACAGAGATCCTCCTGCCTCTGTCTCCTGAGTGCTGGGATTAACGCTATGTGCCACCATGCCCAGTGAGAGGAGGCTCTCCTAAGAGTTAAAAATAGCAGAAAATATACTATCAAAATTGTAGTTAAGATGCTGAGAACATGGAACCCTCATGCACCGTTGGTGGAAGTGAAAATTGGTGGAGCTACTGTAGAAATTGGTGTGGAGATTTTTTTCATTAATAAAAACCAGATGACTTAGTAGATAAAAGCATTTGCTGTCAACTATTCCAGAGTCAAACATAATGGAAGAAGAGAACTGACTACTGCAAAGCTGGCATCTACATGTGTGGTACATTTGCACATGCACATGCATTCACACAAAAATAAATGAAATAATTAAAGTATACTAGAAATGTATCTACTCCATGACTCGGCTGTATCATTCCTGGGTGTATACCCAAAGGACTCTATTTGCTGCTGCAGGACGCATTCTCATTCGTGTTCGTAGTTGCTCTAGTCACAAAGGCTGTACTTGGAAACAGCCTAGATGTCCATCAGCTGGTGAATAAATACAGAAAATATGGAAAATATATACAGAGAAATTTCATTTAGATGTAAGAAAAATAAAATTATGAATCTTGCAGGTAAATGGACCTGGAAAACATACTGACCGAAGTAACCAAGAACCAGAAAGACAAATGTCACATAGTCTTACTCATATGTTGATCTTAGCATGAGATCTTTTGATTTGTGTATTTATCTTGGAGTACCTATAGAATTTATGAAGCTAGAAAGGGAACATTTGTGGGGGTGGAGAAGACAGGTTTTAAGGGGAAAGATGAAGTAAAGCACAGGCAATATGAAGAAGGCAATAGAAATAATGGGAAAGGAGGCTTAATGTAGGGAGAGGGAAGAGAGAGTAGGGCAGAGAAGGGTGCAGGAGAAGGATAAACAGCACTGAGGATATGTGAAAAAAGCCACAGGGAAATGTAGGATTTAACCCTATTGCTAAAGATACTTCAAAGGTTCATCACATGGGAAATCAAGTTGGTATGAATGAGGAAGTTTCCTTCCTCTTGCTAGCTCTCATAGTACTGGAAGGTACTATGTAGGCAGCTAGGAGAGTAGTCATGAACAGTTTTTCTCATATGTGAACTCTATGAGCTACAGTAATGAGGGTCATGGCAAAGTATAACCCTTAAGTACAACAACATCATGAATGTGAGGGGGGTGAACCCACTCTACAGCAGAAATACATACCTGGTATTGTAAATTGGCCAAGAACCATGGTCGAGGAACTACCAGTCCCAAGTGTGAAACTAATACTATTGTTTTGCTAACCTGGAATCGTATCAAATTCTTCTCTAAATTTATGTCTCATAGTCATAAATTTATGCAATCTTCAGATATCATTAGGAAAAAAATTGCACTGGGTATCAGTTAAAGAAGATACTCAAGTGAGTCAACGTGCATGGAATAAATATCATTTTAGGGCTTAGTCATAAATGGGACATAATATCTCCTGTTCCAAGGCTCTGGAATCACCATGGGAAAGGGGTACAAATTGTAAATCAGAGGTTGAAGATATCCAGAGTGAAACGTCTTCAGGACATGACAGAACTGCTGTATTCATAAACTCACAGCAGGTCTGGTTGTCTGCATAAAACCCAAATAAGAGTCAACATTCTATCATGGCAGAGTGAAGGACTTATGTATGAGTCCCTATCTCCCAGTTGAAAACGTGTGGAAAATTGATGATTTTTAGAGGAAGAGTTGATTTTCTTTAATGGTGTGGGCCTTGGTAGGTTGACCAAGCAACATTGGATGACCGCACACCCATGACTAACTACATGGGCAATTCACAATTTGGACTTAGTGGATTATTGAAGATAAGACAGACACAAAGTTAGGGTTTTGGTGGGTAAATGGATAGTAACACAGAGACCCACAAATGAAAAATGTGCAAAGAGCGAGAGACTTTGGAACATTCATTCCAAATGGGTTGTCTTTATGAAACCCCTCTCCTCACGGCTTGGAGCTATGCAGAAGAGGATGTAGAAAGATTATAAGAGTCAGAGGGGATGGATGACACAAAGGAAACTGTGTCTTCCAGATATTTCAGAAACCCAGGAAGGTAGTCATGTGAGGAGAATTCCGAGTGCTTGTGGAAACAATGCAAGAACACTGGACAGTCTTGTGACTCACTTTCTTTAAAACATGGGAATGTTCTTGAAATGTGTTTTCATGTTTCTTCCAGATGCACTATGAATGAATGGGTTATTTCAGATTACTTGTTACTGCTTGTTATTGATAATCAGTAAAATAAACCGACCTTTGTGTGCTTCTATGGAAAAACATGCTTTTGTCATCCTTAGCTTGTCTTTGTCATTGTATACGGCTTGAATTCATATGAGCTTTACTCATATGAATTTTTTTAACCCTTGGAGTATAAATTGTCTGCTACTCATGAATACTTTCATGAAATTTGAGTCTGCCTCATATGTTGGCTTCATTTTCCCAGGTCCTACTGCCTCTGGACTCAATAGGACTGAAACTATGAACTCACAGAGCCTGTGGCAACATGCACAAAGCCTGCCAAGTTCAAGCCAGAGAAAAACTCATTGCTGAGGAAAGTGAACATGCTCCTCCATCCCTAAACAAGGAACTACCTCCAATTGACATAACCAGCCCTTGAATCTTCAATGATATGTTAGTTATTTTTCCTGTTGCTGTAACAAAATACTTGACAAAAGTAACTGAATGAAGAAAAGTTTACAGTTCAAGGGTAGTTCATCATGATGGAGCATTATGGTGTCACAATTGACTTTGGAGGGAGTTGGTCACCTTGCATCCTCAGTCAGGAAGCAATTACCCATTAGTGCTGCTGTCCATATTTTTTAAAATTGGGAACTCTAGACAATAGGATGGTGTCACCCAGTTCGATTGGGTTTTGCTACTTCAATGAACCCAATCTAGATGTCTCTGTCACACACTCAGAGTCCCATCTCATAAGTGATCCTATGCCTTGTGAACTTTTCAATCAACATTAACCAGCACAGACTCTTTTAGCAAAAAAGTTTTCACACATCGTTTGTCATAATAAAATACAAAAAATTTTGAAGAATGTAAAAGAAAACCTATAGTTAATTCTAAGACCAGGAAGCCAAGAAAGAAGTGCATTTTAAATTCTGTTGGTTATTTATTTCTCACTTGGCCATTGGCCATATTTCATATTTACTTCTGTTGAGTTTTATTTTAAGGACAATACAGAAGGACTTCTATTAAAAAATCTTAACACTTTATTTCAGAAAGAATACATACATGCTTCATAGAGAGCAGGCATTCTCCTTTATCATGTATTTTATGTTTGTGCAGGAGCAGAAAAAAAAAAACTCTTGAGATCATATACAAACCCAAGAAAACTTACAAATTGTCCTCTCAGCAAATATTTTTGATGCATAAAATACTGTGATAGAGCTCTCTGGCTACATGTCTCTGTTGTGCGATACAAACAAAACTAGTGTGAGATCTGTTTTCGGTTGGTATAAAAAACGTGGTTATTCCTACATCACTTCTCACACAGCTCTCTGGCGCCATGTGTGCTGCACTAGGCTTCTGGACAGCCACATGTCAGGGTTTTGCTATTTGTGTCTTTACCCAGCATGCATCACGCTTAATGAAAGCTTCATTAAGATCCACAAGTGGATGTGTCAGGGGCCATTTGGCAATCAATCTGTCATGAAATATTTCTATGATGCTTTTTGAAAAAAAAAACTGTCAAGATAGAAATTATTACTGCTGATCTTTTTCCGGGGACAATAAGCAAGTATCTTAAATGATTGTAATATTCAAGAATTCACACCAATTTTCAGCAAGAGGAATGGCATGAGAATTTTCATTTGAAAAAGACAGGTTGCTTATTTAAATAATACTCAGTAATCCTCTGATTTTAATAGTATATAGTATATTGAAACAACTCTGGCTCACTTATGTCTTGGCTGTTATTATCTTCATATGATTTTGCCTGTTAATCCTCCTTAATAATCCTCAGGCCTGAGGCAGGCAACTCCTCCCCCACCAGATTCCAGCGACAGCAGCTAAATTGGCAAAGGCAGTGTTCTTTTCAGGCCTCTATTCTAAACTATATAAGCTATATAAGAACACAAGCAGACTATAGTGACAACAACCTAAAAGCTGTTCTCATTTTTCCAGTGTTTCCACAATTTCTTTTTATATATTCTCTAAATTATGCATATTCAATTGGTATATATGAGAAGATGAAAAAGAAAAGTAGACAAAGTGAAAATGAATGACAGTTAAAAGAAAGGCAGACTCCAAACTATTAAGAAAAGAAAATGAGAAGATTTTTTTTTCCTTTGGTTTTTCGAGACAAGGTTTCTCTGTGTAATAGCCCTGGCTGTCCTGGACTCACTTTTTAGACTAGGCTGGCTTCGAACTCACAGAGATTGGCTTGCTTCTGCCTCTCAAGTGCTGGAATTAAAGGTGTGCACCACTACACCCGGCAAGAAATGTTTTTTAATAGAAAGATTTTTGGCTTACAGTTTCAGAGGGTGAATCCGTAATGACCAGGAAGGAATGGTAGCCGGCAACTGAAGCAGAAAGCAGAGAGAGAAAACTGGAAGTAGGGCGTAGAAATTAAAATCCATCTGATGTCTATATGCTTATATATAATGGCAAGTTAAGGATTAACACCGCCAGTCCAATTAAATATAATCTACATACTGATAAATAACTTAATTAAATGACACCCAGCATTTTGAATACATTACTTCTACAATAGGGCAAGGCTATAAACCCTTGAAATCTACCCTTGTGATGTACTTCCTGTAGCAAGGCTCCATCTCCTGCCTAAATAGCACTACTGAGAACCAAGTGTTCAAATATATGATTCTATGGGGTACATTTCTCATTCAAATCACCACAGTTAGAGATTAATTTTTATGAACAAGTTTCCAGGGGACACATACTTTAGACTATGGCTGAAGCTATGACATGGAAGACCAGGACAGGGTAGAATCACCTTCCATCTCTTCTAGCTGACACAACTATGTCCTTTTTCAGGAAAGTCAGAATCAATCGATGACATGTTAAATCTTCCTTCTTTTGATTAAGGAATTCTCCAGAATTCCTGTACACAACCCAGAGATGAATAATTTTGAAATATTATTACACGGATTAACAAAAATCTTCCTATTATTTCCATTTGTCTTCTCATATCTTTCACGAACATTTTTCCTTTTTCTTTGTTTTGAGTAATGTAAAAGATAGTTGAATAATATAGATATACCTTCAAAAACAAATTAGCCTTAATCAAGTAGAACATATATTCCTCAGTAGGAATGTAAGTGGAGCTTAAAAGATGCATGTTTTCATGCATTAGGATAATTTTGTCATTTATATTGAATCAAAGCACAAGACCACATTGCTAGGCACCTACAAAAGAAAATACTTTGGAAATAATTATTTGTCACATGAATTAATGTATAAATCAGTAACTTATAATTTTTTGGGCAATATGCTGACTTTTAAATGATTGATTTCATTTAATCATTTTTGAGAAAATAATAGAGATCATAGCCTGATATAAAGGAATTTCTTGACCTCATTACAGACCTCAAATCATAAATTGGAAGGCTCAAGAAGGAAGGTAAATAAATCCTCACTCCCAAATCAGACCCTCATGAAGACAAGGATTGTAGCTATACTCCATCTGTATAAAGGAGTGTCTGAAATTAATTACGTTATGTTGGTGATATGAAAGTCAAAATTTCCAATTTCAGATATCGTCCACAAATGCCATGAAAGTAGTGAAGGCAGACAATTTCATTTATTGATACTTTATAAAAGCATTGATTTAAGGAACTTTATACAGGAGCTCATACTTCAGTAAGTGTGTATGTCTAATTAAAGTGGTTTCTCAGATTAGCCAGAATTTTCAGAGATGTATAGAAGTTGCCGCGTTATTAATTAACCTTTGTGTACCCACTAAATATGGTTCTTCATTGATTATACTTGAAAAATTTTTAAGTATCAAATTTAAAATTAGTATTAACTATTTAGAGGAAAAATGCCCTTATCCTTCAGCGTGTAGGAGACTAGTAGATCCCCAAAAATAGTGGTCTTCTACTTATGATTGGAAACATGAAGCAATGATGAGAGAGTAGGGACAATGCTGTCACTCATACTGTGCTATCATTATAGTGTGTTGTGATTTATAGACTTTCATGCAGAGATGTCCTCATACTATGCAGCTACTTCTTTGTAACACAGTATTCTGAAGACTGGTTAAGTTAATGTTGAACAAGTACTACAGATTTTTTTTTCTCAAACAACCTATATTCTTATTTGTTTATATTTATATATTAATTTATTGCTATGGTGGGCGCTCAAGGTTCTCCACATGTGTAGAGGGCAAAGGACAACTTTTGGAAGTCTGTTCTTTCCTTCCACCCTTATGACTCTGTTTACCTGGCTTCTATGGCAAGAATTTCCCATTGCCACTGAACCATTTTGCTGGTTCAAAAATTAGATTTTAAATCCCTTGGTGCAGAAATTCTTACATTCTCTCATTGAATCACCATTTGGTTTCCCACTCTCCTCCTATTGTACTGGAAGAAGGTTCTTCCTAAAGTGAGTAATATGAGGAAGGTACAGTAATATCCAGCAGATGATAAAGTGTGCGGGAGAACAGTAGTCAACACCAGCAGATTAATGGGCAATATTTGTCATAATGAAATGAGTTAAAGTTGAGAAGTCACAACTTAATATTAAAATATGGGTCCAGGAACAACTAAGTAATAGAAAAGGAAACAATAAACAGAAAGAACAGTAAAATTCAAACAATGGCCAATATGGAGGAGATGGCAAGGGTAAAATAAATTATGGACAGGAAAGAAGTTGTTTTAGCTTTCTAAGATATCTCTAGGCTGATTTCCATAGTGATTGTACAAGCCTGCATTCCCACCAGCAATGGAGGAGTGTTCCCCTTTCTCCACAACCTCACCACCATATGCTGTCATTTGAGTTTTAGCCATTCTGACAGGTGTGAGATGGAATCTCAGAGTCATCTTGAGGTACATTTCTCTGATGCTTAAGGATATTAAGCATTCCTTCAAGTCTCTTGGCCATTAGAGATTCTTCTTTTGTGAATTCTCGGTTTATCTCTGTACCTCATTTTTTGGTTGGATTATTTGGTTACTTTGTGTTTCATTTCTTGAGTTCTTTATATATTTTGGATATTAGCCCTCTGTCAGATATGGGGTTGGTGAAGATCTTTTCCCAATCTGTAGTCTGCCATTTTGTTCAAATAACAGTGTCCTTTGCCTTACAGAAGCTTTTCAGTTTCATGAGGTCCCATTTGCTGCTTGTTGGTCTTAGAGCTTGAGCTGTTGGTGTTCTCTTCAGGAAGTTGTCACCTGTGCCAATGAGTTCAAGGCTTTTCCCCACTTTCTTTTCTATTAGATTTAGTGTGTCTGGTTTTATGTTAAGGTCTTTGATCCACTTGGACTTAAGTTTTGTGCAAGGTGTTAATTATGGGTCTATTTTCATTCTTCTACATGTTGACATCCTGTCAGACCAGCATCATTTGTTGAAGATGCTTTCCTTTTTCCATTGTACAGTTTTGGCTTCTTTGTCAAAATATAAGTGATCATAGGTGTGTGGGTTCATTTCTGGGTCTTCGATTCGATTCCATTGATCAACTGGTCTGTTTCTATGCCAGTACCATGCTGTATAACTCTGCCTCAAGACACAGCCACAACATTCCTGGGCATATAGCCAAAATATTCCTTACAAACCACAAGGAAATCTCCTCAACTATGTTCATAGCAGTTTTATTTGTAATAGCTAGAAACTGGAAGCAACCCAGATGTCTTTCAACTGAAGAATGGACAGAAAAACTGTGGTACATTTACACAATGGAATACTAGTCAGCTATCATAAACAAGGATATCATCCAATTTACATCCAAATGGATGGAATTAGAAAAGCTCGTCATGAGTGAGCTAACCCAGACCCAGAAAGATACACATGGCGTATATTCACTTATAACTGGATTTTAGCCATATAGTACAGGATAGCTATCCTACAATCAAGAGACCCAAAGGACAGAAACATGATCTTTGTTACCTGTTAGTGGGACACTTCACTCTAGTGGAGCTACCATGTGGGCCCCCAATGCAAGAAGAAGCTCTTAGCCCTCATGGGTCTGATGAACTGATGGGGGCTGATATGTGTAGGAATCCCACACCAGAGTAGTAGACTAGGAGGGAGAGGAGGTAGAGGGTGGGAGGGTGGGACCAGAAGGGGTAGAGGGAGGGTGCTGTGATGGAGATGTAGCTTGAATTAATAAATAAACATTTAAATAAAAAAGGAAGTCTTTTTAGCACTGATGCCACGCATCATGAACTAAAGCCAGAAACACATTGACACTGATGGAGACTGAGGATCCAGTGCTGAGATTTGAAGTTACTGGCACTGTCTGATAGAGCCAGAGTCTGGGAGTCTCTCTAGTGTCCATTCAATGCCTGAGGTACTTTGCACCTTGTGCTATCTTTTTCTTATATTTTATATAGAATTCAATAGTTCGTCTAATATTAGGTAGAGACCTAATAGCCTTGTAGTTACCTTTGTCAGAACCTGGTATCTTGCCTTCAGAGTTAGGGCTTCCCCTGTGTAGATCTTGACACAGCAGCATCAGGTGACTTTGGTGCCTTGTCCTACTATGTTCTGTTACACTTTAATAGCTGGAATTTGACTTTTCCCTAGCAGCTATTTGTTCTGGATAGTGGATTCAGCTTCACTGAGCATAGTCTTTGCATAATTCTGATTTTTTTTCTCTACACACCTCCAATAATAGCTGATGCTGGACATGTGTTTCAGACTGTCCCAGGAGTTTTAAAAATAACATTGTATATTATGTCATTTATTCAATAATTCATCTATGTTTTATCCTTCTGTGCATCTTACTACTGCTGTGTGATAAAGGCTTGTTAGATATTTGAAGTGTGATGAGAGAGATAACCATGGAGGGACACAGTTCTCATCTCCGCTGAAGGGAGCTTAAAGGGTGAATTGTGTTGGGAGCAAGTTGGCAATATTTTATGAAGTTGAAAAACTGCAACCCCCCACTCCCCACTGATATCCCAGTACATTCCTATGAAGATTACTTTTTCATTTGCTTTATTGGGTTATGTGCATCCAGAAATTATGTTTAATGTGCAAAATTAGTGACCTGTTGACATTGCTTATGTTTCTTAAAGAAAGCAGATTTTAAAAATCAATCATATATGGAAACAGATTTAGAGACCCACACAGCTAAACATTAGCAGAGCTTGGGGGAAAGCTGTAGAAGAAGGGGAGGAAGGATTGTAGGAGCCAGAGGGATCAAGAATATCACAAGAAAATCCACAGAGTCAAGTAACCTGGGCTCATAGGGCCTCACAGAGACTGAACTGACAATCAGAGAACCTGCATAGATCTGACCTAGGACCTCTGCATATATGTAATATTTGTGTGGCTTGGTCTTGTGGGATTCCTAATGGTGGGAGTGGGGGCTGTCTCAGACTCTTCTGCTTGTTTTTGAAACCCCTTTCCTCCCACTGGGTTGCCTCATCCGGCCTTAATATGAGGGAAGGTGCCTAGCCTTATTGTAGCTTTGACTGTTATCCCTGGGAGGTCTGCCCTTTTCTGAAAGAAAATGGAGGAGAGGATGGGGATGAGCGGGGAAGAGGCCTCTCCCTTCTGAGTGCTGAGATTAAAGACATGTCCCACCACCAACAGGCTCTCACAAGAGAATTCTTAAGAAAATTTTATTTTTACTTTTCAACACTGATAAGTGATTCCTTTCTCTCTCTTTTTTATTTTTTCTTTCTTTTCTTTGTACTGCTATAGATAAACTAAATATTTTTATAGACTTCCAGGAAACTACACGGTGCTGACTTCTGGCCACTGGCTAGTTGCTGCTACCAGAAGCACTACTTGCTACTCCTAGAAGTTATTACTCAACTAAATTTCTTATTTCCTGCTTGGTACCAAGAAACTTCAATATAGCATATGCCAACACACACATGTATGTGTCCACACACATATACATGTTCAGGTACCCAGAGCGCACATGAATGAAAATTATATTTACACCAGAGGAAAACCTATATTTTCTCTATTGTTGGTATATGGCCCACAAAATACTCCAGTGAATGTCATTGGTTTCCCCAGGTTAGTCTTTAAAAGCTTTCTGTAGATGAGAAAGTTATATTATGGTTCGTTCCCATGTTGCTACATCAAATCCAATACAGTTTGCTTTTGTGAACAAAAGTTCCCAGAGAGAAACTGTACCTTCAAAGGAACCTTCCGAAAAGCTGAAGAACTTATCAAAAGTGATCACGGCAACTTTAGAAAGTTGCAAATCCACAGACAGATTATCTTGGTACATCTTTAATGCTCTTAATGGACATTTATTGCCCTACTCTGTTCCTGACTTAACAGCCTTGTGACCACCAGGTGAATCTCTTGGAACGTACAAACAGAGCACCAGTTTCCCTTTGAAATTTGAGTAGACCACTGATTCCACCACCCCAAAAGCTAAGTGTGTTATCAGATAGCATCTGAGGCCTAAAATGGAGGTTTTCCCTTTCTGCTGTAATTTGCTTCTCTGATGTTTTAACTAATGTATTTGAAAAGGGTCTTGATTTAAGAATCAACTACTTTTATATTGGAATGTAGAGAATATGGATGACCTAAATCTCTGGTCCTCAGCCATGGTCACTCATATTTGGCAGCAGAATAAGCTTATCTCTTATCCTCTTTGATGTGACAGTTGTATTTTTGCTTTGGCACTTCGAATCTTGCCTTCAGGATGAGACAAAGGAAAATTGCTGCCTCATGGCTGAAACACCTAACTTGTCCTTGTGGAAGCAAATGTATTCACAAGAATGAAGTGGGCCAGAGGGAAGTGGGCAGTGGTGTAAAATGCCAACTTTCAGGCATGATCTATTGTTGCGCTATTGAATCAATAGCACCTGTGACTACCTGTACCAGCTCTTGGTAAATATGAGCCATTACCATCCAGTCATGGACTGGTGGGGGGGATCACAAGGCCTCCCATCTCCATGAGGTCTTATTTTCAGTTAATGGCTGATGGGGAGAAAGAAACATATTCAATGTAGCCCCCGGTAAGGTGCCCATACTCCTGTAAACGAATTGTCACCTCTGCTCCTATTACCAACCAGAATGAAACTCATTGGGTCATCAAAAAATGAATAAAAATAAAAGACAGGTGGAAGGTACAAGGAAGGTTATGTTTGAAGAGGAAGGGGATCAATAAGAGTGGGAGAGGGACAAGAGAAAGTAAAAGGAATGGATATGATCAAAATAGATTATATACGTGTATGAAAATATAATACTGAAACATTTGATGTATGATTAATATATGCTAACCCCCTTTATCATAAATTGATAAATATCATAATTATCAAAATTGTCATAAATTGATAAATACTGCTAAGGATGTTCAGGCAGTTAGTGAGCTATATCGACATTTAAGAGAAGCTGTCTGCAGGTTGATAAAGGTTCATGTTGCTGAAAAGCCAGGTTTTTATTACTAAACAGAGCATCTTATTTTTTATTTTTACTTTAAAACTATTATTATTATTATTATTAATGAGACAGGGTTTCTTTGTGTAGCCTTGGTTGTCTTGGAACTCATTCTGTAGTTCAGGCTGGCCTCAAACTCAGAGATCTGCCAGCCTCTGCCTCCCAAGTGCTGGGATTAAAGGTGTGAGCCCCTGCCACTGACATAATTTTTATTTTTTTTTTTTTGTGTATGAGTGTTTTGTCTGCACAAGCATGCCTACTACCCAGGGAGGCCAGAAGAGGGTGCCAGATTTCCTCAACATGAGTCCAGGATATTTGTGAGCCACCTTGTGGATCCTAGAACCTGAGTCCTCTGTAAGAACAATAGGTGCTCCTAATAGTAAAGTCATCTCTCTAGCCACATATAAAAAACATTTTATCTCCCTTTTCTCCAAGTACGTGATGAGCATCGAAGAATCTCCATTTGGTAATAGTTGCTTTAGTGGCAAGCTTGTCACTGGGCAAGAGAAATCCCTTGCTTCAACTATAATGCTGTCTGAAAAGGACAAAACTTGGAAGCAGGTAAATTGACAGCCTAGCTCTGCCAAGACAGGGAGGGTAGGCAAGTCCTTCATAATTCCTGCTTTACAAGTAATGTCTGTGAGAGATACTGACATTATGGGCCAAAGGCTGAAGATAGATGCTCTAATCTATTGAGAGAAACTGGGGACTGTCCAGGCAGCCAGTTGTCTGTCATTTCTTAGTTTTGGAAGCTGCTGGCTCTGCACTTTCTGTATATTCAGATATATTTATCCTTCTCAGGTCTCTGATGTGGTTGAAGACTAGATAGTTATAGTCTCACAGTTAAGTTTTAAGTTGTTTAGAAATTAAAAGGATGTTCTAGGTCTAAGAAGATGTTTTAAGTTGATAATGAAAGTTAGGATGGAAACTGAGTTAGGTATAGAACTTTAAACTCATTGAGATAGATAATAGAATATTAAAATCAATTGCCAATTGGGACATTGGGAATGTATATTATAACTTATAATTTCCATAATTGTGGCTCAATTATTCTTATTGTTTTATATTGTATTTATTGTTATAAGAAAAAAGCCTTTTATTGGACAAAAACAGGGAGCTGTTGGGAGAAAAAAGCTACATCTTAAAAAAAAGCAGATAGAGCCGGGCGGTGGTGGCGCATGCCTTTAATCCCAGCATTTGGGAGGCAGAGGCAGGCGGATCTTTGTGAGTTCGAGGCCAGCCTGGTCTACAAAGCGAGTCCAGGACAGCCAGAGATATTCAGAGAAACCCTGTCTCGAAAAACCAAAAAAAAAAAGCAGATAGGAGGGTGAGGGGGAAGAGGATAGGAGGGTGGGACTGGAAGGGGGAGGAGGGAGGCAACTATGATTGAGATGTAATTTATGCTATAATAGTCTAATATTGGTTGATAATGGGGACATAAGTTTGTGTCAAGGGGGAATCAAAATGATCCTTTGTTCATTATTGAACATTCAAAGTAACATTCAGTGACTTTGGTAGCCTTAGATTCCATCCTGCTCTTCTTTTGAATGTAATCTCTTTCAAGGTTAAGTCCTGGGTAACATAGTCTCTGTTCTTGCAGGTCAACCAGCAGAGGCCAAGAGAGAGCAACCAGTACTTTGTTTTCATTTGCACTTAGCTGCTGGAACACAATCCAAGAATCGAGTCATATGAGGAGATTTCTGAGTGCTTGTACGAAAACTCCCAAAAACCAAGACCAGAGTCTTGAGGCTTCTGTTTCTTCAAAAACATGGAATTGTTTTTGGATTATGCTTTTGTGCCCCTCCCAGGTGTAGCAGATAAGAGAGGGTTTACTTTGAATTATTCATTACAGTCGGCTATTGTTAGTTTATATAACCTTGTTGAAAAAGCATGTTTTTGTCATGTGCAAATTGTCTGCCACATGTGGCTTGTCCTTGTGATTGTATACTTTACTCATGTGATCCCTCTTAATGCCCAGAATATACATTGTCTGATGCTCTGAAAAAAAGTTGGCTATTGCATGAGAAAAACAACAACAATGAGAAAAACAACAACAACAAACATTTTAGGTCAATGTGAGGGTCTGTAGTTGGTGACTACTCTTGCATATTGGGAGCTTTTGTGAGTTAATGTATAGGGGTCCACTCAATCTCTACATGAGTATGTAGAAAAATTACATGGTACCTTCCTGTTGGAACCGTATCCTACTAAAACATTTAAAGCTACTTTACTAGGTAGAACATTTACTTGCAAAAGGAAATAGCCATGGAGGGCTAATCTGTTTAAGTAAGCTGTCTGCAAAGCCATATTAAAGTGATCTCAGACCAACAGAATGAGACAATAATTTTGCTCAAAAGCAAAACAAATTTGAAAAATGCACAGCAAGAAATGTGACTGGCCAGACATAAGGCAGAAGCCAGCAGAGTCTCAAGGACTGACATCACCAGGAAGAAATATGCGCCAGGGAAAAGGCACCACCAGGCCACCCACAGTCTCTGGATAACAGCATGTAGACAGCTACTGCAGAGGAAGATGTATTGGGTATATGATAATTGCATAATTAGTTTCTATGATTTTATGCTTACTAAGACACATGATGATATTTAGGTTTTCCCAGTACATTTGTCTACAAAGAGAAAATGTACTGGATAATCTGAAAATGATAGTTCATTTCACTAAATCGACAATATTTGTCATTCCAAACTGACAGACAAGTTTTCTGATTCTCTATTCTAGTTGCACAAAATATGCTATATAATTGCATGGTATAATAAATGCATTGAGAGACCTGTACATATTTTTTATATTCAATTAGGACTTGGTAATTTGATTTTAGGTAGAGATTTATAGATGTGTCATTGGCATATTAAGATATTTTTTATGCAGTCATCAAATTTTTAACATTCCTAGGCTGAAAATGTGCATTTTTATTTTTATTTCTCAAATTATTTCTTTTCTTTTCTTTTCTCTGAGACAGGGTTTATTTTTGTAGCCCTGGCTATTCTGGAATCTCATTCTGTAGAGCAGGCTGGCTGTGAACGCACAGAGATCTGTCTGACTCTGCCTCCCTAGTGCTGGGATTAAAGGCATGCACCACTATGCCTGGCCTCAAATTATTTCTTATAATTAAATGAATTCGCCATTTTCAACTAGTAGGTCTTGCACAAAGGAGAAAGAATATTCCTTTTTAAAAAATTTTTAAATAGCAATAAGCTTAGACATGTTTAGTAAAACTTGCCCTGGGCCACATAAGGAGTAAGCTGCTGTCCGGATGACTTGTATTTGCTCTGATTTATTTATTTATTTATTTTATATAAGTACTTTATATTTTTTTTCTTCAAGTTACATCTCAGTCACAAACCCTTCTCTATTCCCCCTTCCTGTCCCACCCTTCCACCCTCTTCCCCCCCAACAGCTTCCCTTTTCAATCCAACAAATGGTTCTTTCTCTTATAACAGTAAATTCTATACAAAACAGCAGAATTAAATATGCCACATTTATGGGAGTTAAATGGCCCAGTATACCTTCCCAATGTCCAGTTCATACATATTTGGCCCCTGACTTTAACCTTCTACCTTCTAACCATCTCCATGAGTTTAAAGTTCTATAACTGACTTAGCTTTCATACTAACTTGCATCACTATTATAACCATCTTCTTAGATCTAGAACGCCCTCTTGATTCCTAAACAACTCAAAATTTAGCTATGAGACTCAAGCTGTCTATTCTTCAACCACCTCAGAGAGCTGAGAAGGATAAATATATCTGATTATATAGGAAGTGCAGGGCCTGCAGCTTCCAATACTAAGAAATGACAAACCAGTGACTACCTGGACAGTTCCCATTTTCTCTCCATACATTCCAGCATCAGTCTTCAGCCTTTTGGTCCTGTTTCTTTGACAGACATTTATTGTAGAGCAGGGATTATGAAGGATTAACCTACCCTGTCTTGGCAGAGTTAGGCTGTTAACTTCCCTGAGGGTATTCCTTCTTTCCCTTTTCTGTATCCTTCTTTATCTCCTATGTAGGAATGCACGGACTTGAGAAAAATTGAGACATAGACATAGCACAGGAAGGACCAAGAAGAAGGGTCAGATTATTGAATATGCCCTTATACCTTTGTATATTGATACAAAATTAGTAGTATATTTGGCTAAAGTGGTATTGACCATTGTTTATTGTGCAAAAATAAGATTGTATTGGTCTACGTTGGTATTGATATTTGTATATTGATACAAAATTAAGATTATAGTTGGCCACAATGGTATTGACCCTTGTATATGGAGGTAATAGTAAGATTGTATTGGGCCACATAGGCATTGATCTTTGTATATTGATACAAAATTAAGAGTATATTTAGCCACATTTGAATAGATCTTTGTATATTGATACAAAATTAAAGGTAACGCTTCCTAATGGTATCGTACCTAGAGATACTTAAAAATGAAATGTGAAGCTCTGGCCTCTTGATACCAACCGTCTTAAACTGTTTAGGATAGTTAAGAAAAACAAACTCCTAGTCATGCATGCATGTCACCTTGTTAGCTACTATGACAGTCTATCACGGATATTCTCTAAGCTACTCAGTAATCAAGTTGTTAAGAGACAAGCAACATTTGCTTATCTAAATACAAGAGATAGGGCATCTTCAAAAACTCCAAGAGATCTGCAGAATATGGCATTCAAAGATGTGGTCTTAAATTAAGAATTTTTTTTGATATCGTGACATATCAGCTCCTGACAGCACCCCCTATTCTACTCCAAGTAGAAGATAAGCATCGAAGAATCTCCAGTGTGAGATGGTTGAATTAGTGGCAAGCCTATCTCTTGGCATGTAAAAACTCCTTGCTTCAACTGCAGACAGACTGCTGTTCAAAAAGGACAAAACTTGCTCTGATTTCTTAGGGGATAATGCAGCCTTAAATTTTAGAAGAACACGTTCTCAGGCATGCTACTGAAGCTTTAAATTGTCCTTCACCAAGATTTAAATTGTGTTTGAATGAGCCAGATTGGGAGGGGCCATGACTCAGATCTGGAAAAAAATGTGAAGCTGGTAAAAGGATGGGCTTTGTGATGGAAATCAGGTCAGAGAGAAAGAGATTTAAATTTAAAATCTAGGAGATCATTCATGTGAGGAAGAAGAAAGAGGAGACTAGAAAGTAAGCATATTAACCAAAGTTGAGTGCAACTTCCAAAGACTCTTCAATGGCAGAGGAAATAATGATTATACTTAGTCCCAGGGGGCAGTTGGCAGGAGGCCCAGGCATAAGAGCAACCACATACCATCTGAAACAAACCTAAAGGTAATTACATATTTAATGTTAAACGTGACTCAGGCAGAGCTAAAAATCAAGACCTCCAAATTCTCTGTCACTGTTACTCCCAGAATGAAAGTTTTGACTTCATAGTTCTACTATTTATGGAATTAGGCTTCAAAGTATTTTTTGTGGCTCAACATTGCACTAATATGTCTCACTGTAAGTAGTATGGAGTAAAAAGTCAAGCGTCAATCTCATTCTTAGTTTCCTGCAACAAATCTAATTGTTCTCACTAGTGGTGTCAAGAACTTCCCTTCTGTACTGGCTTCTTGGAGATTTTGCCATCTTCTGTGTGATCTGTCATCTGGTCTACAGAGCGAGTCCAGGACAGCCAAGGCTTGTTACACAGAGAAACAAGAAGAAAGAAAGAAAGAGAGAGGAAGAGAGAGAGAGAGAGAGAGAGAGAGAGAGAGAGAGAGAGAGAGAAAGGAAAAGAAAAAAGAAAGAAAAAGAAAAAAGTTAAGTCTAGAGAGGAAACTTTTTTGTTTTGTTTTTTGTTTGTTTTTTAGATGGGGTTTCTCGTGTAGCCTTGGCTGTCCTGGAACTAGCGCCCTAGACCAGGCTAGCCTCGAACTCACAGAGATCCGCTTTCCTCTGCTTCCCAAGTGTTGGGATTAAAGGTATGTGCCACCATGCTTCAGCTGTGAGGAAACTTGATAACTGTTTATTGCCATGGTGAGTGCACCATTTCTTTTAGGGTCTTCAGCTCCAGGGGAAACTGCTCTATGTGTCTCTACCATCCTATTTGGAGACACAGGTCAGTTCTGGTGGGGTGGGGCAGGGCAGGAAGGAGTGGAGCAAGGATTTAGATACTTGGCGCCTACGTTTGTGGTGATCTATTAGCCATGCTGCCCCTGGCTTTTGGTTCCCTTTTGCTCCTGAATTAACCCCTTCATTTCAGACCATCTGTGCTCTCGATCTTGCCACCCAAGTCAGAGCTTTGCTGAATTTATGGGTTCTGATTAACTTCTCATCAACTCCTGTGGTGTAAAAAAAATAACCATTATTTCTCTAGTTAGGTACTTTGCTTATGCCATTTCTTTTCAATACTATGGTTATTTTTATTTATTTTTTAAAAACAATTTTTCTTAAGTTCTATAACCTTACTGTAGGCAAGGATAATATCGGACATTTACCGTTTGACAATGAAGTTTGCTCCACATCTTTCTTTCATCAGATGTGTCCTTTGTATTCAATAATGTGGTCAAATAGATCTCCATGAAATTATTGGAAATAAAGTTCATGAAATTAACTAGATTTTCCCTGGATATTCACTCTGTTCCTTATGAATTTACCCTAGTCCTCATTCTTCTTTCTCCTACCAGCTTCTTCCAAAACCCCACTACTGCCTCACAATGGTCCCCACACTGCCACCTTTACAGCTTTTTCATTCTCACTTAATGAAAGGGGTTCAGTCTTCCCATGGTGTGTGTGTATGCATTTATTCTGAGCCCACGGGGCTTGAGTGTATACTTTGTGTGTAAGGAGACAGATATGCTTACCCTGATTTAAATGCTATCAAATGTATTACATCTCTTACTATCCCCAAAATATAAGAATTATCATATGTTAATTAAAAGCTAAAGTTAAAAACATTTTGAAAGAAATTTCTCTGTCTGTGTTTTGGGGAGAATGAATTGGATGTATATACACAAATGCATATGAAGAGTGTATTATTAGTAATATGTTTATTTGTGTATTAAGTAAATATGTGTCAGACTGGGTAACTTTGAGACTTTTTCACCATATTACTTATGAAAATCTCTACCATGAACAATTTTTTTTGAGTAAAACTCAGTGAAGCTGTGTCTTAAATTATAATACAATACAGCAGCTATATCTGAGGAAAGAACATCTTAGGAACAATGGCTCTACAGGCTCCCAGATTCCACATATTTCTAGCTGAAATTGGCATGCACAAGTGAAAACTCATCTGCCCTCAAAAAAGAGAAAACCAAACACATTTCATAAATACCAATACCTCTCGGAAAAGATTATTCACCGTTCAGTTGATTGCAAACCCTTCTTGTTGGTTTTTGCTTCTAACACATCTTAAATAGAGTCCCACACCTTTACTATAGTCATTGCTAGACCCTGTGTGATCAAAGTAGTCCCACTATGGGAACACATCTTTGAATATTTCTCTTGTGAGTGTGGGTTTGCATGGAGTCCTACTTTGATGAAGGCAGCTTCTACAGAACATCAGGAAACATGATTTAAAGACTCTAATCATGAAGGGATTAAAAGTATTTTCCTGTGTAAGAAAATGTAGTGTGTGTGCTAGAAGGAAGATCATGGTGACCTAAAACTATTTAAAATTACCACTATTGGGCAAGAGAATGTTGGGATGCTCAGGACTCATCCTGATGGCTTTTAGCCTAGGAGGGTCCCTTTGGGGATTAAGTCATTTATCTCTTGAGGAACAGGTCCCGAATTCTTAGGGGTAAATAACATCATTCTATTTGTGTTTTCAGTTGCTTCATCAAAACAATCATATTCATCATGTAAGAAACTCTACCATAATTTCAACAGGTAAGTTATAAACTTTAAATGAACTTGTGAACTGCAGAACCTAAAATGTAGAAGGAGTTAAGCTGGATTAAGAGGAAAGTGAACATCCTTCAGCTTCATCCTTCAGTCCTTGACACACAACAAAGAAACAGGAATAAAACACCACACCATTTATCTATCCACCTATAGCAAAAACTCTATTGAACAGGGTTTTTGCTTGTGGAGTTTCTACAGTGGCTCCAGGAGTCTCAGGGACAAGGTAACTGTGCAGGGAACATATAGACACCAAAGAATTATCGCCATAATAGAAAAATGTCAAGGTATTCAAGTGTGTTAGGTATTTAGGCTTTTATCAATGTAATTTGTGAGTTATATAATTCTTTAATAATGTAATTCTTATCTTTAATAGTTTCTCTATCAATCTGGCCACTATAAAGTAGGCATATAAAAATAAAATAGGCACACAAATTTTAACTAGAGCACTTGATTTCTATAACCAGCTTTAAAGTCTCTTATAAGGTCAGGAAAAATTGGTCAGCCCCATCATTATGAAAAGAGATTAAGGTAAATGAGCCAATGAGAAAACAGAAGGATCCCTGTGGTTGCAGCCAGGCAGTTTAAGAAGTTAGTTAACTGTTCTGAAGCACCTTGGATAGCTCCTGACTAGCGGGACCAAGGGAAGACTTGCTGCCCAGTGGGACCAAGGAAGTACTCTCAAGTAGTGGGACTAAGGAAGTACTATATCCCACAAGGTATCACAATTCCAAGGAATTCAGCAGGGAAGGGAACCTGTAGAAAAAGACTGTGATATTTTTCACCCTCAGTACTTCAGATACGTGTCCAGCAGCACGTAAAGACCATTAAGCAGAAAGTTACAGACAAGGCAGACTTCCCAGGAATGACACAGAGGTGGCATACTAAGCCACCTTTATTAACAAGTCACTGGATTCAACTGGCATGATTCCATAATATTCTTATTTTAGTAATTGTTAGTAGAGTCTTGAATTCAGTTTGACTTAAAGTCAGCAGGATTTTTAAATTAATTGAATTCTGGGGGAACTGAGATTGCTTAATTCAAATTGGGTTTGCAAAGGTAATGGAGCTATCTAGGAAGAATCTCTGCAACATTCTCAATTCCCTCACCACCACCCCAAGCAGCCTTGAATACTGAAAGACAGAGGGAATATTTCCAGGGAGCAGGGCTCAAGGTGCAGATTAATTCAGCAACATTTTGTACACAGTGCCCATTTCCAGTAAAGATTGCTTCCCTTCTTAATGAGATACTTTATTACAGTAAATTTTATTATAATTATTGTGCCTGTGTTGTCTTGTTATTTATACCTCTGAACCCATTCTCTATCCTCTAGCCTCCTTCCTGCCAAGAGTTTGACAAACATGACCGTCATCCACGGATTCATATACTCTCTGATGTTCCATCATCAAATGGGAAGACCTAATAGTATACCAGACAGAGGCAGGACAACAGCAGGGTGTTTATCTTAAGCTGACTCCTGGTAAAATTGCTTCCCATGATCCACAACTGAGGGTCATCATTATCTTAAATCCAAAAACTTCTTCCTTGGTTATTGCTAGCCTATATTTCTATTTCAGCTGCTTAGAATCTTTGCTTCTAGACACACATTTTTTAGTTGCTACATTTACACGTTTGTAAATAATAACTTTGTAGAAAAATCCTCCCTGAAAATTTCCTCTTTTGTTGTTCCTTACATTTCTTGTTGGGACCTTGATCAAAAGAAAATGGAAACTGGTCTTGTAATCATACTGTGCTACAGTGGAGGTTCACATTAGCATTTAACTGATGGACATTGAGGGGATTTACAAATCCCACAGAAGATGTGAACTGAAGGCCACTGAGCTCCTGACATTGTGAAAATCTGATACATATGGTATGCATACACACACACACATATATAATTTTTGTAATTCTTCACTAGACAAGAGGGGTGTGTTTTGGTAGTATATGGATGATTATTGGTGGGGGTGTTTTTGGATCGATATGTGTCTTTGAGTAGGTAGTGTCAGTTAATTGAAGAAAATATTATACTATTACCTATGCAATATGTATTTTATGTGTTTTTCTTTTCACAAAATAATCTGAATTAGGACCCTTCTCACTCAGCAGCACTATCTCACCGACACAAAGGGCATAACAGAACATAAAATTGACTTGTCTTTTCCTGAAATAAGATATTGACCTTTAGAAGGTAATAACGGATGCTGGAGGGATGGATGGCTTTGCAACTAGGGCATTTGTATTTGCAAAGGACCAGGTTTGGTCCAACATCCACACAGTAGCTCACAGCAATTCGTATGTACAGTTCCAGGGGCTCCGATGCCTTCTTCTATCCCTCTATAGCACCAGGCAGCACAGAGTTCACATATACATGCAAACAATTTACTCTCACACATAAAGTAAAATTTAAAAAAAAATCTGAAAAAAGAAGGTAACAGTAAGGAAGTGATACAATCCAGTTTAGAAAATACTGATTTCCAATATTTATGATACAATCATGTTCTTTTCAGTGCAATAACATATTTTATATGATGCTTACTTAAGTAAAACACAGCTAACCATTTCTTTTACTTTTTATAATATATTGGGAATCTTTAACAACAGAAATGCTATGGTCCAAAAATTATTCTTTATTTTTCCATAGGTAATTTTATCCATACTCTGGTAATGCAACAGCTTCTTTGATACCCAGCCAAAGATAATTGACTAACATGACATACCAAAGTAAAAACCCATAAACATAAGTTTTTCAAAAGCCGCCTTTTCTTCTAACAGCTGGAGTGCCTGTTCCTTTGTGAGTCGTTACTTTCTTAACTTTTGGAATGACACATACATACGTCAGGAAAAGAATCATCACAAATTTCTTATGACTGGTACCTCCCTTTGCACAGAACTCAGTGAGGAGGAACTTCTCATAGTATCTTGTATCATGGGACAAATTTGTTCTAGTGTAAATTATGGCAACCTTTTCCCTAGGTAGGCAATAATATGTAAGACTGTGAACTCATAAAAATAAAATGTTATATTGGTGTCAGACCTTTAGCATGGATGAAATGATTTTCAGAATGTGGATATCATGTTATTTACAATGATTATTTAAAGAAAGGTATAGATATGCCTCAGTATTCTGGCCAATGACTGGCCATACATATAACACTGGTTTCTTTAGACTAGAATGGAGTTGACTAACTCATGTTGCATGACACTATAGATGTCGTGACATCATAGCTTTATAGTAATGTCAGTGAAACATATTAGTCATATGTTTGTGGTGATGTCCCAGTTTGCAAAGGTATTACATACACTTCTAGTTGAATAATAGCAGATCACATACACTCATGAGCACCACACAACATTTGTTATTGGTTTATATATTTTATTATACTGGATTTTTTTGTCATCATTCTGGACTATACTCTTATTAAAAACATTTGCTATAAACTATTATATTATGTTATGCCATTAGTAGCCTCATATAGATGCGGTGCTTTCAAGATCTCTGAGTTTCATGAAGAGGCCACAATGAGAAACTGATCTCAGTTTACACATGTTCATGTTATAATGGTTACACAAAGACAAAACTGCCTGATGACATATATCTGAAGATAATAAGCACTGATACTGGGACTGTGTCCTTAATTTATCCACCATTAAGATCTTCAATTCCAGGCCTGAATAGATGGCTCAGTGGTTAGGTGCACTTGCTGCCCTTCTAGAAGACCAGAGTTTGGTTCCCAATACCCATGTTGGACAGCACACAACAGCCTGTAACTACAGCTTCAAAGAATCTAACCTTCATCTGTGCAGCATACACATTTTCCACCCCTCCCCACCCCAAAATTGAAAGAATCTTTCATTTTTGATATAAACATTGGGGTTGCTAGAAAAGATACAGGCACACAGTTAAATACTGTAAAGGGATTATTTTTGAACACATGGTTTTTCCGTGTAACAGTACGGGCTGTCCTGGAACTCACTTTGTAGACCAGACCAGCCTCAAACTCGAATGAAGATCCTCCTGCCTCTGCTTTTGGAGTGCTGGGATTAAAGGTGTCCACCACCATGCCCGACTACTACTATAAAGGGATTTAAAGGAGACTACTGAATTGAATTTGTTGACCTGAAAAGATAAAACCAAGTGGACCAAAAGAGTACACTATATAGGTGTCAGATAATTTGGGTAGCATGCAAAAGAGTATTCAATTCAAAGTGAATTAAGATGATTTCTCCTTTTTATACTAATATAAATAACATAGTACAGAGATAAGATGAACTTCAGAATTGGTTAATTTGGTTGTGTAACAATGACATCAAGAGGCCAGGCTCTTTTGTCCCTTTATTCTGTTACCCCAAATATCATTTCAACTCAATGGTGGTTTCCCAAACAGTTAAAACTTTGTCTTCAGGTACAATTGCATATAACTACCTACTTTCCTATTCGTATGCTGAAGGAGACAGTCTTTAACTGATAATAGTTAAGGAAATCTGATAATTTTTACATATTTCAGACTTGTCCTTTAGCCAAGGTTAATTTCAAAATTCAATGTATTGTCTACTAATGAAGCAGAAGGTAGGATACATTCATATAGTCATGCACAACCTAAAAAGTCTCTATCTAACATATACTTATGAGTGGATGTTATAGAAAATTCTAATAAGATACAAACTTGTCCTTCAGCTAAGGTTAATTTCAAAATTCAATGTATTGCCTACTGATAAAGAAGAAGGTAGGATACATTCATATAATCACACACAACCTAAAAAGTCTCTATCATATACTTATGAGTGGATGTTATAGAAAATTATGATAAGATACAATATCTGAACATTCAAATTGTATTTCTTATAAACACTCTAGCATCTACCAGTCTTTATGAATATCTAGAACATAATGCTGAAATATGCTAGTATCTAGAAAATGAATCATGTTTGTTTTTAAAATTTGGCCTTTTGTTTGTATGTATTCTTTGGTATATCAGTACATATTTTTTCTCTCTCTAATCTTTTAGCAAGAAAATTTTAAGTAAATTTAAGAAAATGAGGGAACCTCACCATACACATGAACCAACTTCAACACTTACCAAAATTTTGGTAAATCTTGCTTTAAGTAGTTATAGTAAGGAATAAATGTTGATTTTAGTTAAAAAGAAGTTAAGATGTAGTCACTTGTTAAATGTTTCTCATTCACAGAATATACCTAAGGGAAAATTAATAACATTTAACTGAGGCTAGCCTGATGTTCCTCTTCTCAGTTGTACAAGGCCCTTTTCAAACTGTACTTACTGTGTTTCTTGGAAGGTTTAGTTTTGTTTAATTTCTTTACCTGTGTGTCTCAAGAATTTGTGTAGCGCAGCAAGCCCAAACTCTGGGAAAGCTGGTGGTGTTTCACTGTGTGAACCTGAGTGCAGGAAGCATGGATACTTTTGTGTCTGAAAATTTTCAGCTTACCTATAATGTTAATAGAAAGAATGTTTCATATACACTTACCACTGAACAAAATTGACGTGGTTGAGAGATGGTCCATGTTAGGCTTGCAGCTTCTTGTCTTGCGAGGAACCTTGATAAACACTCCTGTGAACACAAGGTCCCCAGTTTAAGAGGCACAGCCTAGAAATTTCTCCCTTCTTAAGGCTTTGATGTTTGTCTTTGGGTTTGAAGCCCCCCTTCTCTTTGAGGGGTTTGGGCTGAATTTAATACTCTTGTGTTTCTACTCTGGATGTCCTCTGGTAGCACACTCCACTGCAGCATTGATTTTCACTTTCACCATGCAATAGAAATGTCCCCTGTCAACCCGAGCTCAGTGCCCCTGCTAGAGGATCTTAGATCCTGTTCTGGTTTAAATGAGATCCTCCCCTCTTAGGTTTGGGCATTTGAACACTTGGTCCCAAGCTGATGGTGCTGTTTGGGAGGTTTAGGTGGTATGACCTTATTGGAGGAAGGAGGCCACTAGGGTTGGGCTTTGAGGGTGTAAAGACTGGCACCATTTCAAACTGGCTCTTTCTCCTTTCTGTTTGTAGTTTAAGATGTGAGTTCATATGCCTTCAAAAAGAAAATTGTGACAGCTCATATTAGTGAATTAACAGCTAAACTGGGTGAATTGGAAAAAAAAGAAGCAAACACTCCCAAGAGGAGCAGAAGGCAGGGAATCATCAAACTTAGGGCTGAAATCAATAAATTAGAAACAAAAAGAACTATACAAAGAATCAATGAAACCAAGAGTTGGTTCCTCGAGAAAATCAACAAAATAGACAGACCCTTAGCCAAATTAAATAAAAGACAGAGGGAGAAAACCCAATTCAACAAAATCAGAAATAAAAAGGGAGAAATAACAACAGACATTGAGGAAATCCAGAGAATATTTGGATCCTACTTTAAAAATTTATACTCCTAGAGTCTCATAGTTAAATTTTGAGTTGTTTAGGAATCAAGAGGGTGTTCTGGATCTAAGAAGATATTTTTAAAATTATGAGGCAAGTTAGTATGAAAGCTGAGTTAGATACAGAACTTTAAACACATGGAGATGGTTAGATAGTAGAACGTTAAAGTCAGGTGCCAAATACATATGGACTGGACATTGGGAATGTATGCTAAGCCATATAACTCTCATAATTGTGGCATATTTCTTTCTGTTGTTTTGTATTGTATTTATAGTTATAAGAAAAAGAACCATTTGTTGGATTGAAAGGGAGAGCTGTAGGGGGAAAAGAAATACCTTAAACTTAAAAAAAAGGGAAGAGGATGGGGGGTTGAGGGGGAGGAGGGTGGAAGGGTGGGACTGGAGGGGGGAGTAGGGAGGGGATTATGATTGATATGTAACTTGAAGAAATAAAAAATAAATTATTAAAAAAATCTATACTCCACCAAATTTGAAAACTTAAGTGAAATGGGCAATTTTCTTGATAGATTCCACCTACCGAAGCTAAATCAAGATCAGATAAACAGATTAAACAGCACTATAACCCCTAAGGAAATAGAAACAGTCATTAAAAATCTCCCAACCAAAAAAGGCCCAGGGCATATGGCTTTATCGCGGAATTCTACTGGACCTTCAAAGAGGAGCTAACACCAATACTTTTCAAACTCTTTCACAAAATAGAATCTGAAAGAACATTGCCAAACTCATTCTATGAGGCCACAGTCACCCTGATTCCTAAACCACACAAAGACCAAACAAAGAAAGAGAACTTCAGACCAATCTCCCTCATGAACATAGATGCAAAAATACTTAATAAAGTACTAGCAAACCGAATTCAAGAACACATCAAAAGTATCACACACCATGATCAAGTAGGCTTCATTCCAGGAATGCAGAGATGATTCAACATACGAAAGTCTATCAACGTCATTCACCATATAAACAAGATGAAAGAAAAAAAAACACATGATAATCTCGCTAGATGCAGAAAAAGCATTTGACAAAATCCAACACCCCTTCATGCTAAAAGTTATGGAGAGAACGGGCATACAAGGACCGTACCTAGAAAAAATAAAGGCAATATACAGCAGGCCAGTGGCCAACAAAAAAAATAAATGGAGAGAAACTTGAAGCATTTCTTCTAAACTCAGGGACAAGACAAGGATATCCACTTTTACCATATCTCTTCAATATATTACTTGAAGTTCTTGCTATAGCAATAAGACAACTACAGGAGATCAAGGGGATAAACATTGGAAATGAAGAAGTCAAATTATCCCTATTTGCAGATGATATGATAGTATATATAAGCAACCCCAAAAATTCCACCAGAGAACTCTTTCAGCTGATAAACACCTTCAGCAAAGTGGCTGGATACAAAATTAATTAAAAAAAATTTCAGAAGCCCTTCTTTATACAACAAACAAATGGGCTGAGAAAGAAATAAGGGAAACAACCCCCTTCACAATAGCCACAAACAACATAAAATACCTGGGGGTAACTCTAACCAAGCAAGTAAAGGACCTGTACAACAAGAACTTCAAGCCCTTGAAGAAAGAAATGGAAGAGGCCTTTAGAAGATGGAAAGATCTCCCATGCTCATGGATATGTAGGATCAACATCATGAAAATGGCCATTCTACCAAAAGCAATATATAGATTCAATGCAATTCCTATCAAAATACCAACACAATTTTTTATAGACTTGGAAAGAGCTATTCTTGATTTCATATGGAACAACAAAAAGCCCAGAATAGCTAACTCAATCCTGTACAATAAAAAAAAAACATCTGGAGGTATCACCATCCCAGATTTCAAGCTGTACTACAGAGCAATAGTTGTAAAAACAGCATGGTATTGATATGGAAACAGACCAGTAGATCAATGGAATCGAATTGAAGATCCACAAATAGACGCACACACTTATGGCCACCTAATTTTTGACAAAGAAGCCAAAACAGCACAATGGAAGGACAGCATCTTCAACAAATGGTGCTGGTCCAACTGGATGTCCACTTGTAAAAGAATGAAATTAGACTCATACTTATCACTTTGTACAAAAATTAAGTCCAAGTGGATCAAAGACCTTAACATAAGGCCGGTCACACTAACTCTACTAGAAGAAAAAAGTGGGAGAAACCCTCGAAATTATTGGCACAGGAGACAACTTCCTGAACAGAAAACCAACAGCTCAGGACCTGAGATCAACAATCAATAAATGGGACCTCATGAAACTGAAAAGCTTCTGTAAGGCAAAAGACACTGTCATTCGAACAAAACGGCAGCCTACAGACTGGGAGAAAATCTTCACCAACCCCACATCTGTCAGAGGGCTAATATCCAAAATCTACAAAGAACTCAAGAAGTTAAATGCCAAGAAACCAAATAATCCAATCAAAAAATGGGGGACAGAGCTAAATAGAGAATTCACAAAGGAGGAATCCCTAATGGCTGAGAGACACTTGAAGAAATGCTCAACATCCTTAATCATCAGAGAAATGCAACTCAAGACGACTCTGAGATTCCATCTCACACCTGCCAGAATGGCTAAGATCAAAAGCTCAAATGACAGCACATGCTGGCAAGGGTGTGGAGAAAGGGGTACCCTACTCCATTGCTGATGGGAGTGCAGGCTTGTGCAACCACTATGGAGGTCAGTCTGGCAATATCTTAGAAAACTTGGAATAGCTTTGCCTCAGGACCCAGCCATACCACTTCTGGGTATACATCCAAATGCCTCTTCACGGAATCATAAGGAAGTTTCCTCATCTATGTTTATAGCAGCCTTATTTGTAATAGCTAGAAACTGGAAACAACCCAGATGTCCCTCAACTGAAGAATGGGTTAAAAAACTGTGGTACATCTACACAATGGAATACTATTCAGCTATCAGGAACAATGAAATTATGCAATTTGCAGCCAAATGGATGGAACTAGAAAAGCTCATCCTGAGTGAGCTAACCCAGACTCAGAAGGATGCATATGGCATCTATTCACTTATAGTAGGATTTTAGCTATATAGTAGAAGGTATCGATACTACAACAAACACACCAAAGGGAACTTGGACATAGAGTTTTTATTTTTATTTATTTATTTATATATATTTTTTCTATTTTTAGTCTTTTTTATCGTGTTTCTGCTTATTTGTTTGGTTTTTTTTTTTTTTTTTAGTTCTCTCTCATGGGCAATGAGACACTTTTCACTGGTGGTACTGCCTCGTAGACCCCAATGAATGAGGAGGCTCTTGGCCCTCATACGATGTCTCAACTGAGATGAGGGACTGTTATGTAAGGACACCCCACCCCAGAGAAATGGGATGGAAGGGTTAGGAGGTAAAGAAAAAAAATGAAATGTGATGTTTCAGCTTTTTACTAATTGTCATAAACTGTTTAGGATAATTAAGAAATGCAAACTAATAGTTATGCAAGCCGGTCATTTTGTTAGGTACTATGACAGCCTATTATAGTTGTTTTCTAAGCTAATCAGAAATAAAGCTCCTAAGAGACAAGCAACATCTGCTTATCCTAATATAACGGATAGATAGGGCCTCTTCAAAAACCTCAAGAGATCTGCAGAATATGGCATTCAAAGATGTTTTTGTAACTTTAGATTTTTTTATATCGACACATATCAACTCCTGACAGCACCCCCTATTCTACCCCAAGTAGAAGATGAGCATCGAAGAATCTCCAGTGGGAGATGATTGAATTAGTCTCAAGCCTATCTCTTGGTAGGAAAAGCCCCTTGCTCCAACTGTAGATAGAATGCTGTCCAAAAAGGACAAAACCTGGAAGCAGGTAAGTCGACAGCCTAGCTCTGCCAAGACAGGGTAGGTAAGTCCTTCATAACCCCTGTTCTACAACCAATGTCTGTCGGAGAAACGGGGCCAAACGACTGAAGATCAATGCTGTAATGTATGGAGAGAAAATGGGAACTGTCCAGGCAGCCACTGGTATGTCATTTCTTAGTTTTGGAAGCTGCAGGCCCTGTACTTCCTATAAAATCAGATATATTTATCCCTCTCAGGTCTCTGAGGTGGTTGAAGAACAGATATCTAGAGTCTCATAATTAAATTTTGAGTTGTTTAGGAGTCAAGAGAGTGTTATAGATCTAAGAAGATACTTTTAAAATTGTGTTGCAAGTTAGTATGAATGTTGAGTCTGATATAGAACTTTAAACTCATGGAGATGGTTAGATAGTAGAATGTTAAAGTCAGGTACCAAATACATGTGGACTGGACATTGGGAATGTACGCTAAGCCATATAACCTACATAACTATGGCCTAATTACCTCTGTTGTTTTGTATTGTATATATTATTATAAGAGAAAGAGCCATTTATTGGACTGAAAGGGGAAACTGTAGGGGGAAATAAGATATACCTTAAACTTAAAAAAAAAAAGGGGGAAGAGGATCAGGGGTCTAGAGTGAGAGGGTGGGTTGGAAGGGGGAATCGGAAGGGGACTGTTATTGAGATGTAACTTGAAGAAATAAAAAATAAAGAAGAAATATATAATTGTAGAGAGCTGTGATGTGTCGCGCCCTAAAGATGGCACCGGTCTCCGCCTTCCACCATCCCGACGGTGAGCGCTCTCGATGATAATAAGTTCATATTTGACAAAGACTGCTGATCTGACTTGCTTCTGCATACGTGGGCCTCTAAGATAGCACTACGTGGCTTTACTTGATTGGCTGTTCATTTAGTATTTAGCCTGTGGGTTGGGTCTGCCCGGTCATTCAGAATTCAGAAGACTGTTTTGAAGGGACCTAAATAAACTGCTGGAGAAGAGCTTTTGTGAGTTGTGTCATCCTTGCTGGTCGAGGGAGACGCGACAAGTGTTGGCCCGTACGGGGACCCAGAAAAGACTCAGAACTCCTGCAGTCAGGGACAGCACGCTGGGAAGTTCCTGGGATAAATCAGGACAATAAAGTTTCACGGAGATAGCGAACACAAAGTAAAGATTCGCGGAGATAGTGAACACAAAGTAAAGATTCGCGGATAATAGTGAACATACGGTAAAGATTCGCAGAGATAGCGAACAAAAGGTAAAGTTTCGCGGGGAAGCAGCAAACCGAAAGTAAATTTTTAAACATGGGATTGTCTGAGTCACACCCAATTTTTCTGGCTCTTCAGGAGCTACTTTTAGCTAGGAATTTAAAGATTAAGAAGTCTACCCTAGAAAGATTTTTGAATGAATGTGATTCCGTGGCTCCGTGGTTTGTGGTGTCCGGGAATCTTACGGTATCCTTCTGGGACAAATTAGGCAGGGACTTGGATTTTGCTTGGGAGAAAGGGACTCTGAAACATGGGGTAAGACCGATTTGGAAAATGGTGAGAAGTTGTTTAGAAGATCAGAGATGTTGTAATGCAATCAAAGAGGGAGAATCAGCCTTGGAACTGCTACAAGGGGAAAGATCTGAGCAGGTAGACAGTGAAAAGGAAAGTAACAAAGGCGAAAGATTTGAACAGACAGACAGTGAAAAGGGAGGCACAAAAAAAGTTCCTCTCTATCCCGATCTTAAAGATTTTAGAGATTTTAGAGATTTTGAGGACTCAGAGAGCACGGATTCTGAAGGAGAGCTACACACTCTACTAGAACAGTTGGAGAGGACTGTTATTAGAAAAAAGGAAAAGGGTAAAAGAAAAGGACATGTCGGCTACAGTCAGTGTGGGTGGAGCCGTTGCTACAGCGCCTGACATGTCGGCGACAGTCGGAGTGGGTGGAGCCGTTGTTACAGCGCCTTCAGCCACGCTGGCGGCGGCTGGTAAAGCCGTTGCCATGGCGCCTTCAACTCTTCCCCCATATCCAGAAGCCACTCAGATAGATCAGCCTGTTCAGTCACTGAAAGTAGGAAGATCTTTCTGCCCGGGGATGTGGACACAAGTAAGAACAGAGTTACAGTTTGCCTATCCGGTATACCAAGACCCACAAGGGAACAGGTATGAGGAACCGCTTGATTTTAAGGTGGTAAAATCTCTTGCAGAGTCGGTTCATACCTATGGTACTACCGCTTCTTTTACAATGGCTCAAGTGGAAACATTAAACAGACATTGTATGACTCCGAGTGATTGGATTGGCCTGGTCTGCGCCTGCTTAAGTCCAGGGCAATACTTAGACTGGAAAGCTTTCTTGATTGAGTATGCCACTGAACAAACAGCCAATAATCAGAGAGATGAAAATCCAGCCTGGGATAGAGATATGCTTCTTGGGCAGGGGAGATTTGCCAACCAACAGATAGGATATCCTATTCAGATTTATGAACAAATAAACAAGATAGCTATCAAGGCTTGGAGATCTCTTCCTAATAAAGGGGAGGTGAATGGGAACTTAACTAAGATTCTACAGGGCCCCATGGAGCCCTTTTCAGACTTTGTGGCACGAATGGTGAAAGCAACAGGGAAGATTTTTGGTGACCCGGATGCTGCTTTGCCACTAATAAAACAGTTGGTCTATGAGCAATGTACCAAAGAATGTAGAGCTGCTATCACCCCTTATAAGAACAAAGGCCTAGAGGCCTGGATGAAAGTGTGTAGAGAGCTTGGAGGGCCGTTAACTAATGCTGGTCTTGCTGCTACAGTAATACAGTTGGCCAAAAAAGGTAGAGGAAGTTCAGGAGTTTGTTTTAAGTGTGACAAGATGGAACACTTTAAAAGACAGTGCCCCAGGGGAAGGAGTACAGAAAGTACAAAAAGTGTACAATGCCCCAGGCGGCCGGGGTTATGCCCAAAATGTAAAAAAGGGAACCACTGGGCTAATGAATGCCGTTCAGTGATAGACATCCATGGCCAGCCTTTAACTCAAGGTTATGGCGGTGCTCGTCCAAAAAACGGACAGCGGGGCCCACGACCTCAGGGCCCACAAATATATGGGGCAGTAGAGAATCAGGACAAAGAACAGAATCAAGAGAGATGGCCAACCCTCCGTCATCCGAGAGACCGCGGAGAGCCACTGCAGACTCAACAGGATTGGACCTCTGCTCCACCACCAGACTCATATTAACACCCCAAATGGGGGTCCAGTTAATTGAAACAGATTTTAAAGGACCCCTTGAACCTGGTACAGTTGGTTTGTTGTTAGGGAGGTCATCATCAGCCTTGAGAGGACTTATTGTCCATCCTGGAGTTATAGATCCAGATTATACAGGAGTGGTTAAGATCATGGTAGCCTCCCCCCCGTGGTATAACGGCTATCTCTCCTGGAGATAGAATTGCTCAATTGATCATGTTGCCGAGCTTACATGACCGCTATGCAACAAAAGATAGAGAGAGAGGAAAAGATGGTTTTGGGTCCATGGGCACGGATTTGACTTTTCTCTCCCTGGATTTGGACCAACGCCCTGTCTTAGAGTTAAAAGTTGATGGTAAAAAGATCCTGGGCCTTTTGGATACTGGGGCTGATAAGAGTATCATAACAAAAAAAAAAACTGGCCTTCAGGTTGGCCCGTACAAGCCTCTTCTCAAACACTTCAAGGCCTGGGTTATGCTAAGACTCCAGATATGAGTACAAGGTTATTAAAATGACAGGACCAAAAAAAATAGAGGGATTACGAAGCCTTTCCAGGGACTTTTACCAACTTTAGAAAAAATAAAAAAGGGGAACTGTATTTAGTATTTAGCCTGTGGGTTGGGTCTGCCCGGGCATTCAGAATTCAGAAGACTGTTTTCAAGGGACATAAATAAACTGCTGGAGAAGAGCTTTTGTGAGTTGCATCATCCTTACTGGTCGAGGGAGACGCGACATATAATAAAAAATAAATTAAAAAAAGATGTGAGTTCTCAGTTGCTCCTGCTGCAATAGCTGTGGTTTGCTGCCCCAATTCCCTGCCAGGACAGTCCCTTGTCTTCCTGGAACCATAAACACAAATAAACTCTTCCTTCGACAAGTTGCCTGACCATGGTGTTTTTTTTTTTTTTGGTTAAATTTTAATTAATTAATTTATTAAAGTTATATTCCAATCACAGCTCCCTCCCCCCTCAGTACCTGGTCCAACCCTCCCACGCTCTTCCCCCTCTCCCTCCATCTCCTTCTTCTCAGATGAGGGGAGACCCCATATATCGGCCCATCTCAGTTCATTAAACTGCATGAGGGCTAAGAGCTACCTCTTGCACTGGGCTGGTTGTAGTGTTTTATCACAGCAATGCAAGAATAACTAATACACACCCAGAACCCCCAAGTGCCAATAAATTATTCATTAAAGGCTGAGAGGCACTTGAAGAAATGCTCAACATCATTGGTCATCAGGGAAATGCAACTCAAAATGACTCTGAGATTCCATCTTACACCTGTCAGAATTGCTAAGATCAAAAACTCAATAAACAGCACATACAGGTAAGGATGTGGAGGAACACTCCCCCATTGCTGGTTGGTGTGCAAATTTGAACAACCCCTTTGGAAGTCAATCTTGTGATATCTTAAAAAATTGGGAATAGTTCTCTCTCAAGACCTAGCCATATCACTCCTTGGCATATATCAAAAGATTCTTCACCAAACCACAAGGACATCTCTTCAACATGTTCATAGAAGCTTTATTCATAATAGCCAGAAAGTAGAAACAACCATGATGTCCTTCAACCGAAGAATGTATATTAAAAAAAAAACCTGTGGTACATTACACAACGGAATATTACACATTTATCAGAAACAAGGAAATCATGCAATTCACTACCAAATGGATAGATCTAAAAGAGCTTATCCTAAGTAAGCTGACCCAGTCCCAGAAAGATAAACATAGTATGTATTCTAAGTGGATATTAACCATATAGCACAGGACAACAGTCCTACAACTCACATACCCATACAGACAGGAATCTAGCATAACTACCTACAAAAAACTCCACCCAGCAGCGAGTCATGGACCTTATTGCTTGTTAATGGAAAACTTTACCCTAACTGGGCAGCCATATCAAGCTCCTGAACAAAAGAAAGCTCTTAGTCATCATGTGACTGATAAACTGAGGGGGCTTGATATGTGGGGGCTTCCCTCATCCAAGGAGAAGGAGAAGATGGAGATGGGGAAGAGGAAGGGAGGGAGGGTGGGGCCTGGAGGAGATGAGAGAGGGGACTTTGAGATATAACTTGAAAAAATAAATTAATAATAATAAAAAGAAATCATTACTGCATACCAATTATGGTTCTAAGACTTAGAAAAGCCTTGGGGTTACCGTGACTAGAAGGAACACAATCCCTGACTTTATGTCAGGAGACAATTATATTGTCTCCCTGATTGAGAGACAATGTTAGGAAGGACTTATGATAAGTCTAAAATTGACTGATAAGTACTACATTGTGTAAAGCCCTATTGAATATAAAATATAAGATGGGTTCCCTTTGTAGATTTAGAGAATATGGTGCTCTCCTCATATGAGACAAGGAAGGAGTGGCAAATTCCCATCCACAGAAAGAATGAAAACTTTCTCTTGTTCAGTTATCAAATATGATTTCCCATAAACAAAGTGACTGCTAAGACTGCATTTGAAGCAGGCGCTTCTTACACCACAGAGTTTGATAATGTGGACTTACGGATTGGAAAACAAGTATGCTCCTTTCAATGAACTGTGGTGTTCTGTCAGGCACAATCAGTTTCTACTTCTGTCCATGCCTTAGCCCTTTGCTTATGCAAGCAAGTGGAAAATCTCTATTGCCTTCCTGTTGCATAAAAAGTTAACTGTTCTTCCTCTTAACCTCAGAACTCTTTCTTATACTTGAACACATTGGCCATTCAATGTTTATGAATTATATTGTTCAATTTTTACTTTATTTTCTGATTTAATTGATTATTTTGATTACTTTATTATTAAAAGACCACTGTGGTGTCAGTATTCAAAGGACATTTTTTTTCTCCTGTCCTGATTATCAATAAAAGAATGAGGTGAGAACGGCATTGTCTCAAAAGGTAAGATGTAAGGTGGGACTCATTGCAGAATTCAGAAACAGACACACCTAACCACCAAGGAACTCCTCTGAGGTGGTGATAGAGGAAACAGCTCATCAGGGCTGACTAATGGAGAATAATGGGATGTTAGATGAAGAAAGACCTGTGTTCACATATGCTAGCTACCCCTGTTTATGGTACATAGCTCTGCAGTTCTGTGTTTTAAGTTATTTCATCAAAAGGACTATGGACATTAGTCTGGACTTTTTTCTTCTAACTTTGAATACATTTCAGGCATTGAGAATGCTACAAAAATAATTCCTTACATAAGACAATAACCTTTAGTCAATTGGCATGTGCCAGAATATGGACATCAATCAGTAGAAGAGTATTTGTGTAGCAAGCCTAAGACAGTTGGTTCATTTCTCAGAACTACAGGAAAAAAAAAAAGATATATCTTGGCCACACAAACAGCATTGGGTATGGGTTCCACTTAAGAAGTATCGGTTGGTTACTCTCACAATTTTTGTTCCACTATTGCACTAGCACACCTTGCAGGCAGGACCCTATTGTCAACGGAAGGGTTTATGGCTGGGTTGGTGTTTATGTTTCTCCTTTGGTAGCTTATTGAGTATCTTACAGTGTTACAGAATAACTTCTAGTACCAAGAACACTAGCCAGAAGTGGTGGAGGCTCTAGGTAGGGAACAGCTTGACTTCTAACCAAGTGTTCAGTGAATTTTGTAGGTGTTGTCTTCAGCATTAGGGCCTTGCTGTCAGTTTACAGAGCAAAATCTGTAGCTCTGGCAACAGCCTAGGTTGTTTGGGGATTCCTGTGGAATCACTTTGTTCAACAGCTAATTAGATGTAATCCAATCGCAGTTCTGAAAGCTTTGGTGAAAAGAGATAGCCAGATGGGGCTCTGTCTGTTCCTTTTTTTGTGATTTCATTTATACCACCTTCAAATGTGTATGTATTTTAGGAAGCTTCTACTATATTAGGTTTCCATACTACTCCTCAAATGGCCCTTAATTTCAGCTGTCTCTCCTTGTATTATCTCCCTTGTCCCTCCATCCCAACTTTATCCTCCAGTTCCTGCTCCCCCCAATCCATTAATAACTGTCTATTCTATGTCCCTTTCCTAACAAGATCTTTTACCTCTAGTCCCTTACTTTATACATAACCTCTGAAGTTCTACAGATTATAACTTGATTATCATTTATTTAACAGCTATTGTATACATATAAATGTGGGCATACCATATTTGTCTTTCTGGGTCTGGGATACCTCACTCAGGCTAATTTTTTCTAGTTCTATCCATTTACTTGTAAATAGCACCTGAGACTAGGTAGGGTAGGATCCTAGGGTAAAACCAAACACTATGGTTCTGCTAAAGGAACATTGCAATAAAATGTCTCCTAATGGCATTCTGCTGTACTCATAGATCATTGCCTTGCTCAGCCATCATCAGAGACGTTTCCTCCTGCAGCAGATGAAAACAAATACAGAGATCCATAGCCAGACAATATGCAAAGAATAAGACATCTTGGAACCTTCAGTCATAAATGGGATGTCCCCATCAAATCCCTCCCCACAGGGTTCAGGGAACCCCACAGAAGAAAAGACTGAAAGACTGTAAGAGTGAAAGGGAATGGAGGACATCAGGGAAACAAGGCCTTCTAAACACAGCAGGACCAACATACATATGAACTTACAGAATTGAGGCAGTGTGCACAAAAAAGCCTGTACAGGTCTGCACCAGAAGGGGTTCCAGAGCTGAAAGGAGAAGCGGACACGTTTTGTTCTAGTTAGGGTTACTATTCTGTCATAAAACACCATGGCCAAAGCAACTTGGGAAAGTAAGGATTTGTTGGGCTTATGCTTCCCATTACTGTTTGCCACTGAAGGAAGTCAGGACAGGAACTCAGGGCAGGAACCTGGAGGCAGGAGCTGACACAGAGGCCATGAAGAAGTGCTGCTTCCTGGCTTGTTCCCCATGGTTTGCTCTGTCTGTTTTCTTATAGAACCCAAGACCCCTTGCCCAAGGATGGCTGAATGCATAATGGGCCAGGCCATTATACATCAACCACCAACTAAGACAATGCCCTACAGGTTTCCCTATAGCCCAATTTGATGGAGGCATTTTCTCAGTTGAGCCTCCGTCCACTTCAGTGACTCCAGCTTGTGTCAAGTTGACATGAAACCAACAAGCAAATGCCCCCATCCCCAACCCAGAAGCTATCTCCAATCGATAACCAAATGACAATTTAGTTTTCTATAAGGGAGCCTCACTGAGGAAACAAAGTACTCTTAGGGGTAGTCCACATGCCTAGCAGTAGATGGCTACTAGAAAATGAATTCAACAGCATCTTTGGAGGTTCCTTGTTTCATAATGTCATGTTAGGGCTCCTTTTAATTTTTTTTCTATTTTATTTTTTTCAATTTTTTTTATTCATACAGGTTCTTTGCACATATATTATGGCTTCTGTTTTTATGTTTTTTTTTAAAGTGGGATTCCTGAGTGTGCAAACTAGTGGGTCCCTGGGTCTACATCCATGTCTTGTGCCTTTTGTTGGGCTCTTTTCCTTCTGTTTGTTTTGCCCTATTCCAATGTGTTTATTTTGTTTTTGTCTTACTACAACATATTTGATTTTATTATTATCCTTGGAGGCCTGTTTGTTTTGTAATGAGGTACAGAAAAGAATTTTATCCAGATAGGAAGGGAGGTGGGAGGAACTGGGAAGAGTAGAGGGAGGGGAAACCATAATCAGGATATATTATATGAGAACAATCTCCTTTCAGTAAAAGAAAATAAGAAGGACATATCCAGTTTGGCCGTCTGTTTCAGGGCTCTACTTTTGTCTATCTGTGTCAGACATCCTGCACTAATGAGGCCCAGTCTTATTACTATCTGTGCATCTCATTATAACTTTACTAGACACAGATAAACTAGAGTTGCTCATCGGTCCTGGGAAACGTTGTAGTGACCCAGAGTGTGCAGTACTGGTCGAAAATTATGACCAGCAGAGATCAAAACAGCTTTGTTTGTGAGCTTAGAGGAAAACCAAAAGGGTGTTCACTTAGGACCAGTTTTAAACCAGCATGACAACATGTTTTACAAGAATATTTTTGTAACCAGATAAAAACTGTTCTATTAGACAGGCACACTATTTAACCTAGTCTGGCTTTTGATGCCTGATGTTCCTTTTTACATCCTCTAAGAGCTGTAATTACAGTGGTACAACATCACACCTGGGTTCCCAAAAATCCTGTTGAGTGCCTCAGCTATACTAGACAAATGTTATATGCTATCACAAATAAAAAACAAATGAGAATTAAGTTCTCTTTCTTAACATCTACTGAATTTTACGTCCATTGCAATCAGAATCACTTCATAAAAGCCAAGCAGAGAGATACATGTGTCAGGCACAAATTGCTAAAATTTACTTAAATAATTATTGATAGATTTTACAGTTCAAGTCCAGTAAGTTTAATATTACTTAACTTCACTTAATTTAGGCATTTAAAATATATATTATATTCTTTGAAGATTTCATACAATATATTGATCATATTAATTCTAATTCTTTATCCCAAGTAAAGTCCTTCAAGGTCCATCTCTACCTCCCTACAGTCCCTAATTATTTCTTCTTCTTCCTCTTCTTCTTTTTGTCTTCTTCTTCATCTTATTCCTCCTCCCCTCTCTTTTCTTCCTTCTTCTTCCTCCTACTTTTTATTTTCCTTCTTCTCCTTCTCCTCTTCTTTCCATTATCCCTTTTCCTCCTTCCCCTCATCATTATCATCTTCTTCTTCCTCTTTGTGCTACCATATACTCCCAGGTGTGGAGCCATATGTTGCAGTGTGGTCAGTATATGAGGACCCTTACAGAAAAATGATTCTCTCTCTCCCAAAAGCCACCAACTGTTCATTGGTTGTTGATTAGGCATGGGAGATTATAATATAAGAAAAAATAACTTTCAAACTGTCATGTACTAAATCATTATTATTTTAAAAGGCCTATTCCTTTCTTTTTCAGAACAATATTTTGTGTAAACTTTGGGTAAATAAATTTTAAAAAGAAAGCAAATAAGATTTTGTAGCATTGAATATTGAACAGTTAATGCATCCAAATATAGATACTAATTTACACATAGTTGCCTTTTGTTAGTCTTCTACATTCAACACATTGTGGTCTTACATTTTCACTGAAGAAGACCGCTCTCACCCCTTGCCTTGGGTACATACCAATGTTCTTAAGTTTAAGATTAAGATTAAGTTCTTAATCTCTTTCTTAATGCCCATGCTTAAACCCAACTGTGTACTAAATTCTGTGTTAATAAACCCTGCAATTTTATTTACTTAATAAATCTGAATTTTGCCTTATAAAGTAATGTTCTTAGTCTTAAATGAGTTTAGTTTAAAGCTGGAAGGCCATTGATTTAGAAGTGATACATACAGTATTACAATACAATTGTTACTAGCTTATGCTACAAACTGTAGAGTTCGGCTCTAATTGCAGCTGGTCCATAAACCACTGTGTGACCTAGGTTAACTCTTATCTCTGTTCTTTTATCAGCAAAGAGACAACAAAATTAATAACACCTACTGTGTAAGATTGTTTTGAAGATTAGGCCAATAACTACATGGGAAGTACTGAAAAGAAGTCATGACAAGGTAAATGGTCTGTTCCTGAGTGTTACTTATTTCCACTTTACTGGAATGTGGGTGCTTGCTATTCAATTACACAGGTAGTCTTATATCAACCCAGGAATACACTGCATGAAAAGAAGGATGCAACAAATCATTGTCTTTTTATGTGATACTGAGGACTGAACCCAATATATTATACAGGTTAGGCAAGCATTCTATCATTGAACTACATCCCTACCCTTAAAACAAGTAGTTTCTTTTCTTAGCTCATTATGTCAGGAACTGTCTAAATTTTAGGTACAGACTGGAGGAAAAGTAGATGCAGTTTCCAGTTTTAAGGAACTGCATTCCAATGAAGTAAACTATATGTATTATAGTAAAAATAGATGTGTTTATATTAATAACTTTGTCTAAAAAAATCAGGCTGTTGGAATGGAGAGTAATGGGTGATACAATGTTCCTCTATTTAGGACAGTGTTAATGTCTATGGAAGCTCAATGAAAGCTGAAAATACTGAGATAAAATGCACATAAAACACTTAACCTACTAAACATCACAGCTTAGAAATTCACCATACTATTGAGAAAAAGTTATCAATCTTCACGACTACCTATCTGACTCAGGGTTGTGCTTCACTGATGTTGCCTAGGATGCTAAGAGAATATTGTAGCAAACAACATTAGCCTAGGAAAAGTTACATTTTCACAATTCAAAACATAGTTTTTATTTAATGCACACAGCCCTCATATCATCACAAAATGAAAAAAAATAAGTTGAATCACTGTAGCTATTGGGACAGGCTATTTTTAAAAAAATGTTTATTCACTACTTCAAGCCACATCTCCATCACAGTGCCCCCCCCTCCACCCCTCCCAGTCCCATCCTCCCACTCTCCCATCCTACTCCTCCAGAGTGGGGTATCTCCACACATCAGTCCCCCACCCCAGTTCAACAGTCACATGAGGGCCAAGAGTCTCCTCATATACTGGGGGCCTATATGGCAGCACCACTAGGGCAAAGTGTCTCATTAACAAAGTCTATGTTCTTGTTTCTTTTGGTGTGTTGGTTGTGCAATAGTTATCCGGGACAGGTTATTTTTGATGGAGTATTCACAACTCTCTAGAGCAGTTGTTTTTTGAGCATAGACATGAATGAGAGAATGAATAATCAGAAAGAAAAAAAAAGAATTCCAGAAAATAAGAATGGGGCAAGATATTGGACTTAGAAGGCAACACTCCAGATGGTGAAGGAGTAGGTAGAGGAGCTGGTATCAAAGACCAGCATAGATTGAAGACTAAAATGATCACTGTCTATAGAAAACCACATATATTACCAGGAAGATTTCCCAATGTCAGGATCTGTTAGTGACATAGAGAACTGGATTTAACTGGCAAAAGACTTAGGGCATATACTTACACAGATGCACAATGGTATGTGAGATATTCATCATCCTTGTCTCCCCACCAGAGAACAAAACTATGGAAGTTAAGTAGTGGGAAGGAGGAGGGATAGCTCCAAGTCAGGGCTTGTTCCAGTATCTCTGTTCCACAGAGTTAGCGTCACAGTTTATGTGCAGAGGAAAGTTGGTTATATTTGTGTTGGCTTTGTAATCAGAGTTTTACATTTGACAAATGAAGTGTCAATGACTAAAATTAGTGGAAAGTTATGGCATGTGGCAACTTTCAGGAAGAACAGAAAGATGAGATTCGATATTTCATGACTGGAGTAAAAGAAAAATTATTTTAAGGCTATTCACTGAGATATTATACACACATAATCAAACAAACCAGCCACAGCAAATCAACTAAGTACTTAAAAAATCATTATGTATAAAAATAATTTAAATAAAATATCAGAATCCTCTGCTTTCACTAAGTATAGCTAGATTTACTCAACTGTTTCTTTTGTTTAATAAGGTTTTCTTATTTAGCAACACATGAATTCCCCAAACCCTTATCAAAGATACGTCTTCAGATCATCTCCTGTTTTGATCATGTAGCTCCTTGTGGGAGAGTTAATGTTTAAAAAAGACTTGTCTAAGGAACATTATGTCAGTCTCATAGGCAGCTTTGGATCAAAATAAATAGAAGTACACATGCATACACAACCACAACTACTTCAGCTTCAGTTATATTCTCAGATATTTTCAATTAAGTATAAGAAATGGTTATATTAAATTCTATAGTTTTTGAAAAAAAAATTCAAGGTAGCATTCAATACATTGTCTGGTGTTTCATATGAGAAATTCTTTATCAACAACATAAGTGACAGAAAATTTTTCCTTGGAGTTTTTTTTCTTTACAATAATGAGATCTGTGTAACTTTGCATCCCAGGTTATTCTTACTTCCAAGTAGTTCAAAGCCACAGTTATAGCTCCATCAAAGCAAATGTCTTAAACCAGATCTAGAGCACACTTGATTTTCCACTTTTTCTTACATTTTCTTCCTAGTTGACTAAGGTGTCATGTGTTTTGGAGGAGTGGTTCTGTCCTGAGGCTCAAACTCAAGTCATCAGGCTTGGTGGCAAGTGTCTTTACTTGTTAAGCCATTTTGCCTACTCTGATTTCTCAATTTTAACAAATTATATATATATATATATATATATATATATATAAGGAAGGGAATGGATTCACAAATGGCAACATCATTGCTTACCCAGAGAGCTAATTCACTCACTAGTTTAATGATTTTGGTCAATGTGTAATATACATCTCAATTAACTGACCAATAAAAAGCATTGCTTTACTACTAACATGATATAACCTCAGGAGAATTTTAAGGGCTTCAGAAATTAATCAACTTACCATAGGCATCCATGTATTATCTAACATTAAAGAACTTTGTACAAGTAGGGGGTATTTAAGCAATGATAAAAATCATCCCTGACTAGCCACAGTGGCACTGTACCTCTGATGCTTGTGGTACCAGAGGGTCACTGTTGTAAAATTGCTAAGTGTATGGAAGGACAATGTAACAATTTGTTGGCTAATAAAAATTCCTGTGGTCAAGTTGCTGAACTTTGCTTCTTATGAAGTGCAATTATCTACTATGGGCGTACAAGAGACTCACCTACACAGATATTCTCTAACTCTGCTTTCACTGTTTCATGGATTGTGACAATCATAACTGATTTATGCCAAGGGTAAAAGGATATGCTTTCAAAACATTTCTTCAGTCCATGACATGGAATGCAGGGCAGATGGTTGCTCACAGAGTCTGAACCACCATTCAAAGGGTATGCATGAACTGGACCCAGGACCCTACACATGTAACTGATGGGCAGGTTGGTTATCATCTGGGCCCTTAGCAAGTGGAGCTGTCTCTGGCAAGACAATGAGGCCTGCTTTTTGATCACTTCCCTTAACAAGAGTGTGGTGGCTTCAGTGGAAGAGAAAGCTCTCAGACCTGATGCGACTCTATATCTTGGGGTGGGATGGTATGGGGTGGGAGAGAGAGGGGGCTTTCTTTTTCTTTGGAGAAGGGGAAAGGGGATGGGAGAAGGGGCAGGAGGGTCGGACCCAGAGGAGTGGATGGAGGGGGATACGATTAGGATGTAAAATGAAAAAAAAAAAAAAAAAAAGAATGTAGGGACAGAATGATTTCCAAAAAAAAAAAAAGACAGAGGAAAAAGTATTTGAATGAAATATGAAATTTTCTTCTCAGAAACCATTTGTGTGTGTGTGTGTGTGTGTGTGTGTGTGTGTGTGTGTGTGTGTCAGAGATAATTTGGAAATGATTAGCATAGTTTTTATATCCTAAAACTCTAAGAGTAACTATAAAAATGCCCAAATTCATGAACTCTCCACTCAGTGGAGCCTAAGAGTCTAATATTTTAATTTCTCCCCCTTTCCTTGTCATTTTCAAGTTTCTACTAAACTGTTTTTTGTTTTTCGGTTTTTTTTGTTTGTTTGTTTGTTTTTTTGAGTTTTTAGAGACAGAGTTTCTCTGTGTAACAGCCCTGGCTATCCTGGAACTCACTCTATAGACCAGGCTGGCCTTGAACTCACAGAGGTCTGCCTGCCTCTGCCTCCTGAGTGCTGAGGTTCAAGGTGTGCGCCACCAAACTGGGTCCTAAACTGTTAACTACATAAAGACATTTGATGTAATATAATATTATGACTTCGGTGTGTGTGAGTGCAGTGTCTGCCTGTAGAGGCCAGAGGTCAACATCAAATCTCCTCTTTCTCCATTGCTCTCCACCTTATTTTATTTTATTTTTGAGGCAAGGTCTCCCAATAAACCTGGAACTTATTAGTTTACTAGACTGCCCAGCTACCAAGCACCAGGGGTCTTTCTGTCTCTATTATGCCCTCCCACCCCATGGTTTACGGTTACATGTGAATGACACTACTCAGTTTTTATCATGGGTGTTAGAGGTCGGAATTCAGATCCCACTGAACCATCTCCCTAGGCCACGTTGTGACTTTTGAGTGGTCTGAATACAGGGCAAACATATCGTGATTATCTTTTCATATCTTTAAACAGATACCTATTTAAGTTTGTTTACATACTCATAATCCCTGATATTGTAGAAGCTTGTTCTCATAGCGTTTGAACACAGTTGAAGAATGTCCTCTCATTTTGTGCATCTTTATTTCTAGGTACACATATAGCCATTTATAGAAAACCTTAGAGACATAAAGAGTTTATTTATTGTTTGTTTGAGACAGAGTTTCTCTGTAGAACAGCCCTGACTGTCCTAGACTCACTTTGTAGACCAGACCAGGCTGACAGAGATCCCCCACAGAGATTCCCCTCCCTCTGCTTCCCAAGTGCTGGGATTAAAGGCATGTGCCACTACACCTGGTTAAAGAGTTTATAGTTTTGGGAAAGAACAAAAGAAGTCATGAGATTTTGTTAGCAGAGCCTGTCTCTGTGAGTTAATCCTACTATGTTTAACAAGTGCATTAGTCCTACTGTGTTTAACGAGCCTTGTTTACTTGATGTCCTCCATTCCCTCTGTCTCTTACATTCATTCCACCTCTTCTACAGGGTTCCCGAAGCCCAAATGGAAGGGTTTTGAATAAAACAGTGCATCTCTGCAGACCCAAGGAGAGTTTGCCCAGAGGGACTTCCAGCCCATCCCTCATTCTGGACTCCTATCAGTCCCTTTTCAACTGAGCTATCTGTAGGACAATCCAGCAGTGTTCTTTACTTTCCATATATTAGTCTTAAGAGTCTATGTATACTACAACAGATTCTTTCCTGTTAAAAATTTTAAAACTGAGGCAAGTGAGAGGCAATAAACAAAAATTCTGGTACAGTATTTAAGAGTTGTAATACCCTGAAAGCACAGAGGTGAACAGATGATCTGCTTTACAGGGATTAGAGAAAGCAATTTGCAGGTGATGCCTCAAGCAAGCATACAGATATTTACATTCCGTTTACAAGAACACATTGACAAATTTCTAAAAGAAATGAGACAGTGAGTTAGGCAATGTGCTAGATTCTAATAAAATGAAAGAAATAGACTGTTTTAATTGGGGATTAGTATTTATAAATGTCTTGACTTTTCCAGAGCAACACTGGCACATAGCTTTAAGATGTCAATGTTTTTCTATTTACTGATGCATTTCCAACACCTGGCTTATAGTTAATTCCAAAGGGAAACTTTCATTTATATGCTTGACTGAATAGAAAATGTGTCAGCTTAGTTTAAAAACAGACTGGTGTTAGTCCTTGTCTGGCGGCTCATTTAACTTAATTAAATCCCATTTTTTTCACTGGAAGCTGGGGGAGGTTAAGAAGAATAACTCTTAATTTTGTCTTTTTATAGGTTTAAATATCTGAACATCCTAAAAATTCTATCATGTTAATTATTAAAAGTAGCCCTACATGATAGCTTTTGAGTCCTGACTCCTAGAAAGTGCTTAGAAATTATTCTTGTTGCTCCCTATAAAAAGTGTCTTTGTCACACTAGTCACACCAACAGTCTCCTCACTAGCTAAGACTTGTCAGACTGGTTCTGTATGGATCATCAGTGACTTCTTTCTTCACCTCACTTTAGCCTACAAAGAAAGCCACCAGTGAGCTGATGAACACACTCAGTCACAGAGCAGTCACCACAGGACTCAGAGTATCTTGCTAGCCAGCAATGTATCGGTGAGTTCCCATCTCCTTTCTGCCTAGTAATTTGTAGTCTAGGGTGGTCTAAGGCACCCAAGGACTTGTGGATCTCCAGCAGACTAGATTTAATATGGAGAATCACTTTTGAGGTTTTACATGACATTGTGTCAAGTAGGTTCTTTTCATAGGAGTGTTCCCTCTGTGTTTGTTTGTGCTCAGAAGAGCTTTCCAAAATGTAAAGGAGACAGTGGTATACTTGTTTGTTTTTGGAAGAATACAATGTTTTTCTAATTTAGGCTTTATTAGTCTTATGAGCAAATGCACTTATTTTGTAAAGTATCTATAAGAATTGTAAATGTGGGAACATGAGGGTTAAAATTGCTTACTTCTCTAAATAGTCTAAAATTAAAAAGTATAAAATATTTTGAAAGAATAAGAAGCAACTTAAGATAACTGCTTTGAATAGCTAAATTGTCATAATTAGATTTTAGAAATAAATCCAATTATGGAGATGTAGTAGTTCAGGGGTAAAGCATTTACTTCACAGGTGAGAGATTCTGGACTCAATGCTCAGCATCACACACGACCACACTAAACTTCTCTATTGTTTTCTTTCAATGTTAGAACCTAAATAGTAATGAAATTTTGGTCTACCAATTTGGAATTAAAATAATCTTATTTAATTTTATATTAAAATTTATTTTCTCAGACATATTGGTAAACCCTTTTTGGTTTATACTTTAATGAGTAAGTATCTTTAACTTATATTTTGAGAAGAAAATATACAAATTTTAGTGAGATCTGTGCCTTCACTACATAAAGAAAAAATCTGATTTTGTCACTGGTAGAAGTTCTACATGTATTTTTTGAGAAGTTGAATGTTCCTCTAGTCTCACAAAGAGGCAACTAAGAGCTTCAGATCTTACAAACATAGTGATGACTGTCTTTTACAAACAGTTTTTTAATAATCCATGATTTCTTTGCATCTTTTCTTCTTCCTTCCATTCACTTGAAGAATACAATTGAGAAAATAGTACTTCAAGAAAGTCTCTATTAAGTTCACCGTTCAAGCTTCCAGATCTTGTCTATGTTAGATATGATGGAATTTGAATTTGTTTCTATATGTGTAGAGAAGCTATAATGAAGGAGGCATTGCAGCAAATTCTTTTTCTAAATTTAGTCTCTAATTTAAAACAAGATGTGCTAAGCTTTAAAAGCCCTGCTTTAGAATGGAAGCCCTGCTTTAGAATGGACAGAGATTACCTCTCAAGTAAACAAAGGAAAAAATCCCAAGTCAACTAACAATAAAAAAAAATCTTTCTGAAGATTTCATGACAGATGAAGCATGAAGCAAACTATGTAGGAATGGGAAGATATTGGATGAGAAATCAAAGGAATGGGCTGAGGTGCTGCTAAGGGATTGGGCTCATTACACACCTTTGCTGGGTAAGAGTTTCAACAGTGTTGCTCTGAAGAAATAGGAATAAGTGTATGTTGATAATATCTGTTTGAGGGCTTTGGCTCATTATTAGGAAAGTATAGAAGAAATATGTATAGTTATGCCTGACAACCTTCTCCCAGCTCCATCTATATGATAATCACTATTTAAGAAATTTAAGGGTAAGAAAATAATTTGGACTAGGTGAAGAGTTTTCTTCTTACCCTGATATTTTCTTCAAATGGTTATGTTATGTTATCCTTTGAGCATAAAAAAAATCAACACATAGATTTTATAAACATATACAGAAGATAGTCAAAGAAAGTCCAGCTATGTAAGCCTATAGGAGGTTTGAGAGGAGAAGTTATTTCTCAAATATTTTTACTTTCTTAAATATGTTTACCAGTAACTGATGATGATGAGGATTAAAAGTAAATGGACCAAACTTATAGGGATTAATATCTATTCTTTTTAGGTTGCTGAAGGTGAAATGAGTAATATTCAAATGAAACAAAATATAAAACTTTAATGTGTCCCACTTCTCAAAGAGTGGCCCATGTAACCCTCCTGTTAGAATCAATAAACACTTATTAAAAATAGAGCTGTTTACCCCCATTCCATAAATACTAATAAATTTGGGGTTGAACCACATGTTAAACATTTGCCTAAAGGAAACCTTAACTCCCTTATGTTTTCGGAAAAAAAAAACCAATATAGTGTAGATATAAGAAAGAAAGAATATGTGAGAATGGAGAAAAAAACCGTATAAATGAAACAGTTGTTATTAAAAGGAAGTCACACTTTTCTTTATTTAAATTGACAAAATGATAACTCAATGGGAGGTGTTCTCTCCCTAGTCACCTTTCCCTTCAAGGGAAAGGTGACTGTTTGTGCAGCAGGGTGATGATTAAGGAGGGGAGGGTAATTTCAGAAGGGGTGGAAACTGAAGGGAGGGTGCAGACATATTTGAGTAGTTTATATCAAACCAGGAAACAGGTCTTATTTTCATTTCCAAAATCTGTTTGTTTACAGGAAAAAACTTCACTGTAATACCACACCCTGAAATTAGTCAGTAGTGATACTGAAAGGATTTTTTGCCAACAAATAGGTTTAGAGTTGCAACATGTCTGTGCTCCAAGGGTTTAACATCCATCATTTCTCTTTCGGCTAAGATCATCCTAGTTCATACAAAAAGCTTTAGTAAGTTCTCATTAGGATTAAGCCCAATGAGGATTTACATTGTGTATCTTGTAAAATGTGTTTCGTTGAGTAATTCTCTCCTCAGTAATTGCTGTTATCACTCCTTTTAAAAGATAAGCTGATCCAGGCTCACTGTGGGATCCAGCATCGGCACTTGCAGTCTGAAGTCTAGGCCTCTTTAGCTATACCAGAATGCCTGTCATGGGTGCTTCTGTAAGGACCCTCCAGTCATTGGAAAGCTTGACAGAAATGGGGAAAAATCTAACACACACACACACACAGACACATATGGAAAAATATGAATGTATAGGTCAAGAGCTAGATGGTATGTGAAGCCAACATGAGATTGCCTACACGTGTGCTGAGAAGGAAATGCTGGAGTAGAATTTACTTTCACATATGAGTTTCTAAACATCTCTGAAGAGGAAATTGATCATCTTACTGGTGTCAAGATTTTGTCTTGTGTAAAATAAAACTTGTTACCTGATTTCCACTTCCTCATCGTCTCAAAGGTATTCAGTGACTGTGAGCATAGCACTTCGGTTACATCACTGTTTTCTACAAATAGATTCATTGGTCAGAATTAACTGTAGCTGTCTTTTCCTCTAAAATGAGATCAGTCATTTAAAAGAGGGAACGCATCTGAAATGTCAACACTGAGCTTTATATCCAAATATGATAGCATTCTATACTCAGTGGTTGTGGAGTAGTTCTCCTGAGATCTTATGTTGGAAAATGGGTTCCATGGATATTCAATGGCTTTATTAGTGTTAGAGCTTAGAAGAACTATATTAATGCTTACTCAGGTTGGATGAGGTGGCATTCAGGAAGCTGAGGCTGTAGTATTGCTTGGGTTCAAAAGTTTGTGAACATTCTGGTCAATATAAAGAATCCTCAGCTCTTGTAGGCCCCAGTGTATGAGGAAGCTCTTGGCTCTCATATGACTGCTGAACTGGGGCAGGGGACTGTTATGTAGGAACACTCCACTCCAGAGGAGTTGGATGGAAGGGATAGGGGGTAGAGGGTGGGAGGGCAGGACTGGGAGGGGAGGACACTGGGATGGAGATGCAGCCTGAAGTAATAAATAAATATTTAAAAAATAAAAAAAACAAAAAAAATTGCCCATTAAAAAAAAAAAAAGAGAATCCTCAGCTCAATGAGACAGAACAAGATAGAATTTACTCCGGAATATTTTCTTGGAGCTACTTAATTGAACATAATGGGTAAGAATTATCTCAAGGATTCGGGCATAACTTCACAGGCCTGAAATCAGTATATTAGAATCAGGGAGGATTAAAGACTGAGAATGAAAGTGGGCTGCAGATGTGTTAAGACTTTGTGCCAGGACCTGCAAGCCTGACCTTTCTCTAAGTACACACATGGCTTGTGAAGGAGGGTGACTTGTTAGAATTTTCAAATAGTAATTCTAAGATGAGAAACTAGTTTTAGGAAATTCCAAAACAGCACTGAAGCATCATTAAGTTTTATATGGAAGCATTTCATCTGAAGATGTCAGATGATATATGTATTTTGAAGCTTGTTAAGTAAACACAGAGAGATGTTGCACTTGGTCTAAAGTTAAACTCTGAGTCAGAGTAGGACAAAACAATAACTGCTATCATTTGAGTACACTATGTAACAACTGCCATCCTAAAACATTTCTTGAGTTTAATCTTTATAACAACCTATGGTTATATTGTGCCCATTCTATAGATGGGAAAATGGAGGCTCAGAAACATATTATTTTTTTAATTGGTAATGGATGACAGAACTGACAATGAACACAGGTCTGTAGGACTCCAAAGCCCAAGTTTTAATCACAATGCTGAACTATATTCAGAGTCTTTTCAGTTCACCTATGTGGGTTCTCTATTACTAGTTTAACTCTCTTATTGTGCTAAGAGATAGAAAAATTGCATATTTTCAAAGAGTGATTCAGCTATCCAATAAACAGAAAAGTTATATATTTTCAAGAGTGATTCAACTATCCAACAAACATGCTTTGAAATTAGCCTGTGCAACAGGAAACATGGAAATTCCATTCTACAAGGGAACAGAGCCCTTCAAGATTAGATAATTTACATCTGGCCACAGGAATAGGTGAGTCAGTCAGTACTAGAGATAGAATCTGACCTCCCTGTGCACCTGTGTACTGTGCATAGTTTAGGAGGAGAAACAGATTAGTGTGGGCTAATTACATGGACCAAGAACTATGGTTATGATTAATACCATTAGAACTTGAATAAAAAGAGATGGCCCCTTTAAAATTAGCATTATACATTTATTATGTATATGTTGATTTGAAATACTTATACATTATAGGACGGCTATATAATGAGAAAATGAGTATGTACAGTACTTCATAGAGGCTTTTTATTTTAAAGGTGAGAACAGGTAAAATCTACTTTCAGTATTTTTCATGCATGTGATATATTGTTATTAACTGTTGTCACCATGTGGTGCAGTTACTCTCTTGAGCTTATTCCTCCTAGCTAATTGAAAATTTATTTTATAGTTAGATTGAATATTGAAAGATTGTCAGGCCATATGTCATAAAATGCAGACAGGATACATACAGGAGGAATAAAACGTTTCCTGATAGATACATGATTTCAGTGTATATTTTGTCATTTTACCTTCTAGAAATCCTGTGAGGCAGCTAATTTTAATATTAGATGGCAGTACATAAAGGGAAGCCAAAGATTGATGGGACTGCATCGCTTAAATCTCTGACTTAGTGATTGGTAGAACTGAAGGCTTAACGTGTGTGTTCTAACCCCAGATTTTACCACCCCCCTTTCCGTCTGTGTCAGTCATTACCCTTGGACTTGTAAGTACTCCCTTGGCTAACTAGAATTAATTTTCCTTGTCTTTTTAAAGTATTCATTTCTCTTTGCACCTCAACTTTTCTAATCAATAAAATTCCCCCCCCAAAAAAAACCCCAATAAGTTAAAATACATTTATGACACTTTAAAACAGTCATTCAAAATATACAGTGCAGTCAAGCCATTGTTAAGCACTCAGTCACTTCCTACATGATCAAGCATTGGTTTTTGGGGAATTCAAAGAGTTCTAGTCTTTGCACTAAACTGTAAATACTGTGGATAATAGGAGGTAACTACGTGACTACTCAGAGCTTAGCACTGACTGTACCGACCACAGGTGAGTGTTTTTTCTACATTTTTTTTTTCAAATCCAATTATTCTTTGCTTAAAGAGGGTCTCTGATGTCAAGAACATAATTGCTGTGGATGGATTAGGCCCAGGTCTGGGAGGTTCCTCTGTCTTCCTTCCATTACTCCTCATGTTCATGTGAGGCCACTTGAAAAGCAAATTGATTTCTTATTAGGGAGGAAAAAATGACCATAGATAACAATCACTGATTATTTACTGTTTGCTTGGCAAGGGTTCAGCCCTTGATGCTGGAAGATCCTTGTGAGTGTGGTTAGGGCATCAGTTTGATTTGTTGATGGGGAAATGTTGACTCAGGAAGGCAAGCGACTTCCCATGTGTCACCCAGCTAATGAGAAGCACTGTAAGAGATTAACCCAGGCTGTTTAAAACCAAAAAGCCCATGTCTTAATTCATCAGGTAACACAATGGAGATCATTAACTTGAAGTTATAGAGCTTGTAATAGGAGGTTATTGTTGTTTTTTGAATATATATACAATGGATTATTATTTTCTTCAGGTCTTTAAAATACATGTGAGTGCTTAAAGGAATACTTATGACAGTATAGCTATTTCCAGATAAAAGAGTCTGAATCCAATTCATCAATAACCATATTGAATGTATATGGTCTACATACTGAAAGGGTAGGCTGAAGGGATGACTCAGTGGGTTCTGGTGACCTGAGTTTGAACCCCAGGGAACATATAGTGGAAGGAGAGAACTGACTCCTGGGAGGTGGTTTCCTCTGATCTCCATACACATGGAATGACATGTATGTCCTTTCTCACAAACAAATGAATGTAATTTTGAGAATTCAAGCATGAATACACACTGAGAAAGATTTTTCAGATAGCATTAAGTAAAAGAAGTGAAGGCAGACCTGACTGTTTTTTTCTTCTAGAAAGAACCTGCTGTAAATATGGTAATATAGAAAAATTAAGCCTATGATGTGGAAACCAAGTATCACGCAACCACTAATAAAACGATATATGTAATTGTTTGTACTAATCTTAGAGAAAGTAGACTTTAGAATGAGGAGAATGACTGGGAATAAAAATCGAAATTAGGAGCTGGAGAGATGGCTCAGCGGTTAAGATGTTGGCTGTTCTTCCGAAGGACCTGAGTTCAGTTACCAGTACATGGCAGTTTATAACTGTCTGTAATTCCAGTTCTAGGAAATCTGACACCCTCACACAGACATATGCAGACAGAACACCATTATAGATAAAATAAAACACAAAAAAATACCCCCCAAAACTAGATTGACCAAAAAGATAGTAGTCCAAAATGTGTTTACCAATGTTACAGAACAGAGAAAAGTTCAAATAAATAAAGTGCTGATGGATAAAAATAGGCAAATTCACAGTTACTCCTGGAGATGTCTTACTTCTCAGTATATGACAGAGCAAGTGGACAGAAACTCAGCTAAGACATTGAGAACCTGAAACACTAAAACAATTTGTCCTGATTGACCTGTAGCAAACACTCTACCCAAGAAAGGCTGAGCACAGATTCTTCTCAAATGCATGTGAAAAATTTACCACAGTAGACCATATTCTGAGCCATAAAACAAAGGTCAGTAAAATGCCCTAAAATCAGCATCAGTGGGGATGGTGGCTTAGGGGAAAAAGTTGTGGAGGACGGCCAAGTCTATACTTATAAGAGAGGGGTTGTCAGACAGGAGCTGTGAACACCATGAGATCATGGCCAGGCAAGAGGAGAGCCAGGGGGATTAATATTCAAAACTCTCACTTCTGATTATCTGGTGTAACATGAAGGTTAATTGGGATGTCTGTGTCATGAAATGTGACTACTTAATTATTTGTATTTCAGAAATCATATTGCTATTAGAAAACACTAAATAAGAAGATTCTACCATCTCTTTCTCTTATACAGAATCTTCTAGAAAGTTACTAACCATTAATCTTGAGCTTCTTTTCTCCTAAATATGGCATAAAATGGTAACTACTTTACACATTTGATCTGTTCTGTATATTGCAGTAGTGTGACATTTAACTAGGAATGGCAGAGTAAGAATAGCAGTAAAGTGTGTCACAGATTTCGTTTTGTTTAGTGTAAGGCAGGTCTGGAGGTTGGCAGCTACGGGATGAGAAGGCAGTCATCAGGTTTCTTTTACCATGCTCTTCTTCCAAAGTTAGCACACCTTTTCTAAGTCATGAGGTAATAAGGACACTTAATCTCCACTTAATTAATATGTATTCCACATATGAAATATAAAGCAGGATTGTAATCCCCACAGAACTAATGTCTTTACCTTCAGGCAAAGGGGTGGAGCAACTGTGAGAAAACGAGATAAGTGGATAGCCGGGTCTAAAGTTGGGAAGCTGAGTTGCAGCTATAGATGTGGTGTATGAGTTTTTAGATATAAATTAAAATCATGGATGTTTGTAACTGTAATCATTGGGGTTTTTCCGAATAGAACACTTCCATTGTAATTTCAGGCTATTGATTTACATGGAAAATACATTTATTTAAATAAGAATATGAGACTATTAACAATGTGTTATTATTAAAAAGTCATTACAAATAAGGCTGTTATGAACATAGATGAAGATATGTCCTTGTGGTTTGGTGAGAAATCGTTTGGGTGGATACCCAGAAGTGGTATGGCTGGGTCTTGAGGTAGAGCTGTTCCTAGTTTTCTAAGATATTGCCAGACTGATATCCATAGTGGTTTTACAAGTTTGCACTCCCACCAGCAATGGAGGACTGTTCTCCTTTTTCCACACCCTCACCAGCATGTGCTGTCCTTTGAGTTTTTGATCTTAGCCGTTCTGACAGGTGTGAGATGGAATCTCAGAGTTGTCTTGAGTTGTGTTTCTCTGATGATTAAGAATGTTGAGTATTTCTTCAGATGTCTCACTGCCATTAGAGATTCCTCCTTTGTGAATTCTCGGTTTAGCTCTGTTTCTCATTTTTTGTTTGGATTATTTGGTTTCTTTGTGTTTAATTTCTTGAGTTCTTTGTAAATTATGGATATTAGCCCTCTGATAGAAGTGGGGTTGGTAAAGATCTTTTCCCAATCTGTAGGTTGCCGTTTTGTTCGAATGACAGTGTCCTTTGCTTTAGAGAAGCTTATCAGTTTTATGAGGTCCCATTTATTGATTTTTGGTCTTAGACCCTGAGCTATTGGTGTTTTGTTCAGGAAGTTGTCACCTGTGCCAGTGAATTCAAGGCTTTCCCCTACTTTCTGACTTAGTGTGTCAGGCCTTATGTTAAGGTCTTTGATCCACTTGGACTTAAGTTTTGTACAAGGTGATAAGTATGGTTCCAATTTCATTCATTTACATGTCAACAACCAGTTAGACCAGCAGCATTTGTTGAAGATGCTGTCCTTTTTCCATTGTAATGTTTTGGGTTCTTTGTCAAAAATTAAGTGACCATAGGTGTATGGGTTCATTTCTGGGTCTTCAATTCAATTCCATTGACCCTCTGGTCTATTTCTATACCAGTACCATGCTGTTTTTATTACTATTGCTCTGTAGTATAGCTTGAAATCTGGGATGGTGATACCTCCAGATTTTTTTTTTTTTTTTATTGTACAGGATTGACTTAGCTATTCTGGGTTTTTTTTGTTATTCCATATGAAGTTGAGAATTGCTTTTTCCAGGTCTGTAAAGAATTGTGTTGGTATTTTGTTATGAATTACATTGAATCTGTATTGCTTTTGGCAGGATGGCCATTTTTATTATGTTGATCCTACCTATCCATGAGTATGGGAGATCTTTCCATCTTCTGGTATCTTCTTCAAGGACATGAAGTTCTTGTCATACAGGTCTTTCACTTGCTTGGCTAGAGTTACCCCCAGGCATTTTATATTGTTTGTGGCTATTATGAAGGGAGTTGTTTCCCTAATTCCTTTCTCAGCCATTTATTTTTTGTATAAGGAAGGGTTTCCGATTTTTTGAATTAATTTTGTATCCAGCCACCTTGATGAAGGTATTTATCAATTGTAGGAATTTTGTGGTGGAATTTTTGGGGTCCCTTATGTATACTATCATATCATCTGCAAATAAGGATAATTTGACTTCTTCTTTTCCAACTTGTATCCCCTTGATCTCATTTTGTTGTCTATTGCTCTAGCAAGAACTTCAAGTTGAAGAGATATGGCAAAAGTGGGCACCTTGTCTTGTCCCTGAGTTTAGAGGAAATGCTTTAAGTTTCTCTCCATTTAATTTGATGTTGGCTACTACTGGCTTGCTGTAGTAGCCTTTATTATTTCTAGGTATGGTCCTTGTATGCTCGTTCTCTCCAGGACTTTTAGCATGAAGGGGTGTTGGATTTTGTCAAATGCTTTGTCAGCATCTAGTGAGATGATCATGTGCTTTTTTTCTTTCTTCTTGTTTATATGGTGAATTAAGTTGATGGATTTTGGTATGTTGAACCATCCCTGCATTCCTAGGATGAAGCCTACTTGATCATGGTGTATAATACTTTTGATGTGTTCTTAGATTCAGTTTGTCAGTATTTTATTAAGTATATTTGCATCTGTGTTCATGAGGGAAATTGGTCTGAAGTTCTCTTTCTTTGTTGTATCTTTGTGTGGTTTAGGAACCAGGGAGACTGTGGCCTCATAGAATGAGTTTGGCAGTGTTCCTTCTGATTCTATTTTGTGGAAGAGTATGAAGAGTATTGGTATTAGCTCTTCTTTGAAGGTCTGATAGAATTCTGTGCTAGAACCATCTGGACTGGGCTTTTTTTTTGGTTGGGAGACTTTTAATGACTGTTTCTATTTCTTTAGTGGTTATAGGATTGTTTAATCTGTTAAACTGACCTTGATTTAACTTTGGCACAAGGACATATACTCATCTATGTTCATAGCAGCCTTATTTGTAATAGCTAGAAAGTGGAAACAACCCAGAGGTCCCTGAACTGATGAATGGATAAAAAAAAAATTGTGGTGCATTTACACAATGGAATATTACTCAGCTATCAGAAACGAGGAAATCATGCAAATCACAGCCAAATCGATGGAACTAGAGAAGCTCATCCTGAGTGAACTAACCCAGACTCAGAAAGATGCACATGGCATCTACTCACTTATAATTGGATTTTAGCCATGTAGTATAGGATAACTATTCTATAACCAACACACCAAAAGGATGAGGAACATGACTTTTTTACCTATTAATGAGACAATTTTCCATGTAGGCCCTCAGTGCAAGGGTAAGCTCTTAGCTCTCATATGACTGTTGAACTTAGAGGGGCTGATATGTAGGGACACATCACATCAGAGCAGTGTGATGGGTGGGAGAGGGAGGAGAGGGTGGGAGGGTCGAACCAGGAGGGTTGGAAAGAGGGTACCATGATGGAGATATAACTTGAATTAATAATTAAACATTTAAAAAAGCCAATACTTTCCTTTTTTAAAATTTATTTATTCATTGCTTCAGGTTACATCTTCATGATACTGTCTTCTTTTCACCCCTCCCAGTCCTGCCCTCCCACCCTCTACCCCCTAACCCTTCCATCCCACTCCTCTGGAGTGGACTGTCCCTACATAATGGTCCCTCGCCCCAGTTCAGCAGTCATATGAGGGCCAAGAGTCTCCTCATACACTGGGGGCCTACAAGGCAGCACCACTAGGGCAAAGTGTCTCATTGACAAGGAGAAAAAGAAAAAGTCTATGTCTATGTTCCCTTTGGTGCAGTGGTTGTAATGTAGATATTCTGTACTATATGGCTAAAATCTGACTATAAGTGAATAGATGCCATGTGCATCCTTCTGAGTCTGGGTTAGCTCACTCAGGATGAGCTTCTCTAGTTCCATCCATTTGGCTGCAAATTGCATAATTTCATTGTTTCTGATAGCTGAGTAGTATTCCATTGTGTAGATGTACCACAGTTTTTTAATCCATTCTTCGGTTGAGGGACATCTGGGTTGTTTCCAGTTTCTAGCTATTAAAAATGGGGCTGCTATGAACATAGATGAGGTAACTTCCTTGTGATTCGGTGAGGAGTCATTTGGATGTATACCCAGAAGTGGTATGGCTGGGTCCTGAGGCAGAGCTATTCCAAGTTTTCTAAGATATCGCCAGACTGACCTCCATAGTGGTTGCACAAGCATGCACTCTCACCAGCAATGGAGGAGGGTTCCCCTTTCTACACACCCTCGCCAGCATGTGTTGTCATTTGAGCTTTTGATCTTAGCCATTCTGACAGGTGTGAAATGGAATCTTAGAGTGGTCTTGAGTTGCGTTTTTCTGATGGTTAAGGATGCTGAGCATTTCTTCAAGTGTCTCTCAGCCTTTAGGAATTCCTCCTTTGTGAATTCTCTGTTTAGCTCTTTTCCCCATTTTTTGATTAGATAATTTGGTTTCTTGGCATTTAATTTCTTGAGTTCTTTGTAAATTTTGGATATTAGCCCTCTGTCAGATGTGGGGTTGGTGAAGATTTTTTCCCTATCTGTAGGCTACCATTTTGTTTGAATGACAGTGTCTTTTGCCTTGCAGGAGATTTTCAGTTTCATGAAGTCCAATTTATTTATTGTTGGTCTTAGGTCCTGAGCTGTTTGTGTTCTATTTATGAAGTTGTCACCTATGCCAATGAGTTCAAGGGTTTTTCTGACTTTTTCTTCTAATAGATTTAATGTGTCTGGCCTTATGTTAAGGTCTTTGATCGACTTGGACTTAAGTTTTGTACAAGGTGATAAATATGGGTCTAATTTCAATCTTTTACATGTGGACATCCAGTTGGACCAGCACCATTTGCTGAAGATGCTGTCCTTTTTCCATTATATGGTTTTGGCTTCTTTGTCAAAAATTAGGTGACCATAGGTGTATGGGTTCATTTCTGGGTCTTCAGTTCAATTCCATTGACCCTCTGGTCTGTTTCTATACCAATACCATGCTGTTTTTGTTACTATTGCCCTGTAGTACAGCTTGAAATCTGGGATGGTCATACCCCTAGATTTTTTTTATTGTACAGGATTGATTTAGCTATTCTGGTTTTTTTTTGTTGTTCCATATGAAATTAAGAATAGCTCTTTCCAGGTCTAAAAAGAATTGTGTTGGTATTTTGATAGGAATTGCATTGGATCTGTATATTGGTTTTGGCAGGATGGCCATTTTTATTATGTTGATCCTACCTATCCATGAGCATGGGAGATCTTTCCATCTTCTGATGTCTTCTTTAATTTCTTTCTTCAAGGGCTTGAAGTTCTTGTACAGGTCCTTTACTTGCTTGTTTAGAGTTACCCCCAGGTATTTTATATTGTTTGTGGCTATTGTGAAGGTAGTTGTTTCCCTGATTTCTTTTTCAGCCCATTCATTTGTTGTATAAAGAAGGGCTTCTCATTTTTTTGAATTAATTTTTTATCCAGCCACCTTGCTGAAGATGTTTATCAGCTGTAAGAGTTCTCTGGTAGAATTTTTGGGGTCGCTTATGTATACTATCATATTGTCTGCAAATAGGGATAATTTGACTTCTTCGTTTCCAATTTGTGTCCCCTTGATCTCCTTTAGTTGTTTTGTTGCTCTAGCAAGACTTCAATCACCAAACTTAGGGCTGAAATCAACAACTTAGAAACCAAAAGAACTATACAAAGAATCAATGAAACCAAGAGTTGGTTCTTCCATAAAATCAACAAAATAGACAAACCCTTAGCCAAATTAGCTAAAAGGCAAAGGGAAAAAAACTCAAATCAACAAAATCAGAAATGAAAAGGGAGAAATAGCAACAGACATTGAGGAACTTCAGAGAATATTTGGGTCCTACTTTAAAAATCTATACTCCACTAAATTTGAAAACTTAAGTGAAATGGACAATTTTCTTGATAGATTCCACCTACTGAAGCTAAATCAAGATCAGGTTAACAGATTAAATAGCTCTATAACCCCTAAGGAAACAGAAACAGTCATTAAAAATCTCCCAACCAAAAAAAAAAAAAAGCCCAGGGCCAGGTGGTTTTAGCATGGAATTCTACCAGACCTTCAAAGAAGAACTAATAACAATACTCTTCAAACTCTTTCACAAAATAGAATCAGAAAGAACACTGCCAAACTCAATCTTGAGGCCACAGTCACCCTGATTCCTAAACCACACAAAGACACAACAAAGAAAGAGAACTTCAGACCAATCTCCCTCATGAACACAGATACAAAAATACTTAAGAAAATACTAGCAAACCGAATTCAACAACACAGCAAAAGTATCATACACCATGATGAAGTAGGCTTCATCCCAGGAATGCAGGGATGGTTCAACATATGAAAATCCATCAATGTAATTCGCCAATACTTTCAAGTATAATTGAGTGTGTAATGGTCAACTACATAAATCTTGAAAACCATTTGAAATTTAAATTTTAGTCCACATATGTTACAGGTTACTGTGTCCAGCATGAAACTTATTCATTTGGTAAACTCACACATTTTGAAAAGGATGAAGAGAAACAAGATCCGTACATTTTCTAATTACACGCTATATTGCTAAGGCAATTCAAATAAGGGTCCAGGATGCACGAGGTCTGTAGGTTGTTTGGGGGATCCTTGGTCATGGGCTCCTGTGATGCCTATAGCACAGATCTCAGCTTGTGTTCTACTGGCAATTCTCATTTTAAGGTTTCTCAAGGCCTAGGATTTATTCTCATTGATTCTTAAGGAAATAGAGCACATGACATTATAGTGCTGGAGCCTGTGAGGCTGGGAAGCTGGGACTACTATGACCTTGAGTATCCACTCAGTTTTCTGTGCCAAATAAGACTAACACCCAGGTCACTTGTTTTCAAGTTCACAGCCAGTTCACCCTGTCAAGCAAACTCTCACAGGGAGACTAAAGTCAAATGTCCGAATGGACATTTGGTTGAAACATAGCTAACTTTACAGAAAGCATTTGAATGTCTGTGTAAGCAGTGACAGGGAACTCTCCAGCTCAGAATCCTCAACCTTTCTTCTGCATACCCCTCCACAATACAATAGTATAGAGCTTCCTGGTAATTATTGCATACCCCTCCACAATACAATAGTATAGAGCTTCCTGGTAATTCTTGCCCCACCCCATTTTCAGAGGTACTGTTCTCCAGCTCTGGCTACAATAGCATGCTTTGTATGACCTTCTTTAGCAAATTGTGGCTTTTTAAGTCCCTTCCATGCCAATTTTTTATATTGAAGAGAGGGATTTGAGGAAAGTAAATATTAGTTAAACTAAAGCTTACAGTGGATCAACTTATAAGGGAAATCCTATCTATACTTAACCACTTGGTGACATATTTAAAAAATATTGTACCCTGTCTACCCAAAATTATAAATTTCTAGAGGTTGGGCAAAATATCAATATGCATGTCAATTTGTGGTAACCTAAGTCATAGCATGTCTGGTTTGGATGTTTATAAAGACATTGATGGTGGGGTCGTACAGATCAGATCAAGTGCCACTGCTGAGGCACTGCTAACATTCACAGAAAACATCTATCAGAGTCTGATGCTATCATATGCAGTCTTGCCAGCAGCATTGTTAAGAAATATCACCTGAATTTTGTGATTGACTAAATACAGAAATGGTTAAACTATGTGGCTTGCCTAAGTTAATAGTTAATATAGGAATTTCTTTTGAAATATCTACTTAGAATTTATCAGTTTATCAAACAATATGATATTTTAAAGCCTACTATTGCAGTAATCTTTAGATATTTTACAATATGATAGTGCTTCTAAAGGTATTTCAAAATAATTATGAATGCCTTGTCAAATATTTTAAAAATGTATTTAGTGCTTTGTTTCTGATTAATTTCATATAGCCCCTTTCGTATCAAATTGCTTTTAATGAACTGTGACTGACACCACCAGTTTTGAGGGACATAATAATAAATGACAACTATTTTTGTTTAGATGTTAATCATGGAGACTGAAGTTTATTATATTACACAGTTGCTTTTTATGAAGGCCTAATAATGGTGTTGTTGAACAACTGCTCTTTTTTTTTTTTTTGGTTTTTCAAGACAGGGCTTCTCTGTGTAACAGCCTGGCTGTCCTAGACTCACTTTGTAGACCAGGCTGGCCTCGAACTCACAGAGATCTGCCTGTCTCTGCCTCCCAAGTGCTGGGATTAAAGGCATGCGCCACCACCGCCCGGCACAAGTGCTCTTTTTTAAGGATGCCAAAAGGAAGATACCAGATCAGGATTTGCTTTTTTCCCCTCTGTTGTTATATATTTTGTTTAGTTTTGTTTGAGGGATGTCTTCCAGAAACCTATCAATGTTGTGGCATGACTCAAGGAAATGTCTGTGTGCAAATACTTTTAGTACTATTTCAGTTTTATATTTTTATTTACATTTTGCCTTCTTTCACCCACAAATTTAATTTAGTAGCAATAGCAATCACACACACACACACACACACACACACACACACACACACACACACCAAACCACACACTATTATAAGTCATCTTAAATTAGTTTAGTACAATGTGGGAGACAAATAAAAACATTTATGATATGAACACTGGGAGAGCATATTATCCAACATAGGCCCTAAGTTAATGCCCCGAGCTGGAAATTAAAGCAATTTTTCTTTATTTGTATTAATGTTGTAAATATAAAATGGTAATAGTTGTTTGATAACTAGATGATGTTCTTGCTTTAATTATAACTTCTATATTAGAATTATTCATAATGCTCTTAGATATTTTATAGACATGTTCTGTACATCAGTGAATAGAATAGAAATATGGAATTTCTTTTGTTTTTGCAATTTTATAGAAGTAATTTGCTTCAATTTCTTCTTAATAAATTAACAAAGGTGCTGGAAAGATAATTCAACAGTTGAGAGCATGTTGCTTTTGCAGAGGACTTAGGTTTTAGTTCCCACCCCACACCGTAGCTCACAACCATCTGTAACTCCAGCTCAAGAGGATCTGATACTTTCATGTGGCCTCCATAGGCACCAGGCATGCAAGTAGTACACATATATAGATGCAAGCCATATACGGATACATTAAAAATAACAATGAAAACATATTACCTGCCTTCATTAGGGTTATTATTGTTGTGATGAACCACCATGACCAAATCAACTTGGGAAGGAAAGGGTTTATTTCACTCATATTTCCCTTTACAGTTCATCATGAAAAGCAGTGAGGAGAGGAATTTACAGGCCACGGAGGGGTGCTGCTTACTGGCTTGCTCAACATGGCTTGCTCAGTCTGATTTCTTACAGAATCCAAGACCACAATCCCAGGGATGTCACCATGCACAAATGGCTGAGTCCTTCCCCATCAATCACTAATTAGGAAAATGTCCTCTAATTGGTACTTATTGGAGGCATTTTCTTAGAGGTTTAGAAAACCAGGTTGAACTGTAATAACCCTTAATTTATTTACAGAATTTTAAACCTCTTAACTGTCCTTTTAATGCCAAATCCTTTATATATATGATCAAAAAATTTACTGATATTCAAGTGTGTATGAGCTATGTGATGACCTGCAGTCTAACATTCTAACCTGAAATTAAGACCATTTTTCCCTTCATGCCTTTGGTAAATTATAATTTGAAAATTTTATATTTTATTTTATTGTATTTTTAAGCTTATTTACCCATTTTTAAAAAATTAATTTCTTTTCTCAAGTTACTTCTAGAACATAGTTTCCTCCCTCCTCCCCTCCTGGCCCATCCTTCCCTCCTTACTGTCTTCCCTCTCTCCTTCCCTACTCCCTCCCTCCTTCTCTCCCTCCCTCCCTCCTTATTCCTCTACTTGGTACTCAGATGAGGTGGGCCCTCACATATCATACTCCCTCAGTTTGACAGTCATGTGAGGGCCAAGAGCTTTCTCTTGTACTGAGGCTTGATAAGGCACACCATCCAGGGTAAGGTGTTCCACTAACCTGCAGCAGATTCCATGACTCACTTCTCGGTGAAGTTTTTCCTAGGATAGATATGCTAGGTTCCTCTTTGTTTGGGTCTGTGGGTTGTAGGATGGTTGTCCTGTGATGTATGATTAATATCCACATATAAGAGAGTACATACCATCTTTATCTTTCTGGGACTGAGTCAGCTCACTTAAGACGAGCTTTTCTAGATCCATCCATTTGGTTTCAAATTGCATGATTTCCTTATTTCTGAGAGCTGTGTAGTATTCCATTGTATAAATGTACCACAGTTTTGTTTTTTTTGTTTTTTGTTTTTTTATCCATTCTTCAGTTGAAGGAGATCTGTGTTGTTTCCATGTTTCTGGTTTGTAACCAAACTTTTAAATTATTATTTATCACTTATTTATTTATTACTAAATTCACTTATAACAAACACCAACAATTTCTTAACTATTAATCCTATAAATTCCTACAACCCCTTTAACCTATCCACTAAACCTATTGATAATTATAACAACTACTTTCATAACCTTTTAGAATGATACAGTCTCTGGGGCAGGTCCTCAGTCATCAGGAACACAGTCTTTGTCGTAGATTCTTTAACGCACTTAGCAGTCCTTTTTCTGGATCTCTCAGATGCAGGTTCGTCAGAGTAAGTTGGTTATTGCAGTCTCACCTTAAATAAGGCTTCATGCTTTCTTCTCTGTGGGAGACCCCAACCATCTGCAGGCCAACTTACTTCTTTTGAATCAGGAACTCAGCTGCTCTGCCTCAGTCCTTAAAGCCAGGCACAGTTTCCCCTAGGCCACTGATTGGACAGATCAAACCCCTCCAGGCAAAAGCTGAGCCACAGGGTCCAGTCCTTGGCCTTTTGGTGTGTTGCTCAGGCTTTCTTTGCTCACCAGCTTCTTTCTGCTTCAGGGAGAGAGCTGGCCATCAATGGCCAGGACTCTTGGAGATCTCTAGCATCAGGGGCCTCTTCTTTTTCTGGGCTCCATCACTGTCCTTAAATAGGAGGAACTCTGTTTCAGCTTAATTTGGGCTCCGCCCACTTATCAGCTGAAAACAATGTCAGGCCAGATACTTTGTTTCTTCAAGTCTATTGAGTCTTTCCTGTTTTTCCTGACTTCAACCTTGTTTTTCAGTCTATTGAGTCTTTCCTGTTTTTCAGTCTATTGAGTCTTTCCTGTTTTTCAGTCTATTAAGTCTTTCCTGTTTTTCAGTCTATTAAGTCTTTCCTGTTCTTGCTGACTTCATGCTGATAATGCTCTTCAGGCCCCGAATTAAGAGACAGTATCAGAAACTCCTATATATTTTCTAAATCTAATTTATCTAACCCCTACACTGGTTATTACAAATAAAGCTGCTATGAACATTGTTGAGGCAATGTCCTTGTGGTTTGGTGTGGAATCATATATGCCCAGGAGGGGTATGGCTGATTCTTGAGCTAGAACTATTCCCAATTTACTAAAATATTTTCTTAAATGAGGTTCATTCCTTTCAGATAATTCTAGTTTGTGTCCACTTGATATAAAATTAGACAGCACACTACTTACACACACATATACTCTTTATTTTCTTTTTACCTTGGGTACTCATGTAATTTTGTTTTAGAAATATAAGAAAAAGTAAAACTCATACTGTCCTAACAATACAAGATTTCCTCCAAATAAAATGCGGCTGGAACATTTGCATCACTGTAGAAAGCAGGCACAATCCTGTAAGCTAAGCTAGTGAATGCCCAACACATAGTAAGTGAGTAATTGATGTTTTGCTATTTATTATATTATTTATTTATTTATTTATTTATTTTTTTGTGCTTCAATAAAATTTTATTTCCAAATCATGTAGCCAGACTATGTTGATATTTTGTCAACTGTTGCTGTAGATGAAAATATTGGAAAACATATAAAGTGGTGGTTGTAGGTTCCCCTCCAAGTTCCATGACCTTATAGTCCCAGGCAGTTGGCTAGGCCTTACAACCACCTCTTTACTAAATCAACATAATTACTAACCACCTTCTAAATATTTAGAGTGGTACACACAGTTAACTGTAGCTTTCATTCCTCATCACTTAAACTTCATTTGTAACAGAGAGAGACCATTTGAGAAAGGGACAACCAATCAAAATGCAAGAAACAGGTGATTATTTGATACTCAGCCTCTACTGTTACATATAAAACACAACTCCTGTACTTATATGTATACTATTTCAAGATTGATTTAGTACTGAATAGGTAATTGAGAAGACTCTTCTGATCATCTGTCCCAGTCTCAGATTTCCCAGTTGCATCAAGTTCTTTGTCTAGGGTCAGGACACAACGAAAATTGCCTGTTTGACATCAACACACCTATTAGTGTTCTCCTTGTTCAGATCTTGTTTGGGTAGCCATGTTGTTGAGAGTTTGTGAGTTCAGCCTCCCTAACATTTCTAGAGCACATAATCTCAAAGCAGACTTCCTGTTACTCTGACTCTTAGAATCTTTCTCGCTCATCTTCTTTAATATTCCCTGAATATTTTTTATTTTTTAAGATGAGGTTTCTCTGTGTAGACCTGGCTGTCCTAGAACTGGCTCTATAGACCAGGCTGACCATAAACTCAGAGATCTTCCTGCCTCTGCTTCCTGACTGCTGGAATTAAAGGCACGCACCACCAAGTCAAACCTACTTTAAATTTTTTTTAATTAAAAATTTAATGTGAGCACTCATGTGCATGTGTGTGGAGGTATGCCTACTCATGAGTGTGTGCTTGTGGGTGAAGAGGTCTACATTAGGTGCCTTCCTCTGTTGCTGTCTGCCTTGCATTTTTAGAAAGGGTATCTCTCTGACCTTGAAGCTCATCAGTTGAATACACTGGCTGGTGATTAAGTCCTTGGAGTCCTCTTATCTCTGCCTCATTGTGCTGGGATTATAGTGTGTACTGCCATGCCTATCCATGTGAGTGTTGAAGATCTGACTTGTCCTCATTCCTGTGCAGCAAGCATCTTACTTACTAAGGTGTTTCTGCAGCTTTTTCTGTTGTATATGAAGAACTGACTTAGGAAATTTGAAATGCCTTAGCTTTTGTGATGCTAATGACTTGTGGTATCTTTCCTTTTCTTGTTCTGATCTTGTAACATACAGTGGCCCTTAAATATGTCTTCTTATTTGCCTTTTCACTTTCTGGATTTTGATAACAATTTTAGAGTAGAAAAAAATACATACTTGGGAAATCATGTGCTTTTAATACGAGTTAAGTAGTAACATTAGCTGTAAATCTTGATCACCACATAAAGTATTTTATGAAAGTGAGGTTTTCTGAACTAGCAATTATTCTTAACAAGGTCTGACTTGCCTTTCCTTGTCTTCAATATCCTAAGTTATTTTCTGAAACTAAGGTGGACTCCATGTTCATTGAGAAAGATCAAACACCGTAGTGGTAGTGTTGTACTGAAAAATGACCTATTGCCACTTAGTTTAGTCAACTTGGCTTTAGTTCCTGAAGAATAAGTAATTCTTGAGTATGGGGTAAGAATGCATACAGAGAGATGAGGCTCAGGCTTATGTCCAGGAAGGAACAAAACTAACCAACCAAACAAACAAACAATCAAAACACCAAAATAAAAAGATGTCGAGTTGCTAAGAGACAAGCAACATTTGCTTATCAAAATATATGGAGATAGATATGAGGTCTTCAAAACCCTCAAGAAATCTGTAAAATTTGGCATTCAAAGAAGGTTTCTTAAGATTTTTTTGATATTGAGACATGTCAGCTCCTGACAGCACCCCCTATTCTACTCCAAGTAGAGGATGAGCATCAATGAATCTCCATTTGGAGATGGTTGCACTAGTGGCAAGCATGTCACTGGGTAAGAAAAAGCCCTTGCTTCAACTGTAGATAGAATGCTGTCCTAAAAGGACAAAACTCGGAAGCAGGTAAGTCAACAGCCTAGCTCTGCCAAGACAGGGTAGGCAAGTACTTTATAATTTCTACTTTACAATTAATGTCTGTCAGAGATACTGGGCCAAGAGGCTGAAGATAGATGGTCTAATGTATTGAGAGAAACTGGAGACTGTCCAGGCTGTCAGTTGTCTGTCATTTCATAGTTTTGGAAGCTGTTGGCCCTGCACTTCCTATATAATCAGATAAATTTATCCTTCTCAGGTCTCTGATGTGGTTGAAGACTAGATAGTTATAGTCTCACAGTTAAATTTTAAGTTATTTAGGAATTAAAAGGATGTTCTAGGTCTAAGAAGATTTTTTTTTAAGTTGGTAAGGCAAGTTAGGATGGAAATTGAGTTAGGACTAGAACTTTAAACTCATGGAGATAGCTAGACAATAGAATATTAATATCAGTTGCCAAATATGTATGGACTGGACATTGGCAATGTATTACACCTTATAATTTTCATAATGGTGGCCTAATTATTCAAAAAAAGGAATGATGAGTTCCAGGAGAAAGGGGTGAGGGAGGGAGGGTGGGGCCAGGAGGGGTGGAGGGTGGGGACTGTGATGGAGATGTAACTTGAAGAAATAAATAAACATAAATAAAAAAATATCAAAAAAGATGTCAATATGGCCCTCAGTATGAAAAGACCAGCCAGAATTTTAAAATCATCTCTTAAATACACAAAAACATTTTATGGGGTGCACCAAGGATAGACTCCAATATACTCTAAATAGGAGACAATAGGAAGAGCTTGCAAAGGGAAGCAGCAGCGTGGGGTTTAATTGCTCAGCCATTGCCCATGGCACTTGTAAAAAGATATTTTCCTAGAACAGAATGTTCCAGAGACTAGGGAGCTAGAAGAGAAAACTGTCAAACACCGGTGGGAGATTTTTTTCAGCACAATTTCCTAAACAAGTGCCTTGGCAGCAGGATGGGAACGAGATGTGCTGGACTAGATGAGAAAAAGATCGTTAGTGTTGACTTGTAGGCTATCCATTAACCAGCCACAGCAAACTAGAGTTTTGTGGCCAAATCTGGTTCATTACCTGCTTTTATACAGTGGTTTAACTAAGAACAGTTTTCATACTTTTAAGTGATTGAAAACAAATCAGAAGAGGCCATAAAATATTTTGACAATTAAAAATATAATTAAACATCCGTCTCTAGAATCGAAAAGCTGTGCTCATTTGATTCTTTCTGTATTGTCTGTGGCTGCTTTTAGAATACACTGACAGAATGGAGAAACTGTAGCAGAGAATCTACAGCCTAGAAAACAGAAAGATCTGTTATTTGAACCTCACATAAAAGCTGGCCAGACTCTAGCTGAAGAAGATGATCATAAACCTTTAGGATCATACAAGCTATGGACTTCATGAACATGCTAGTTAGAACAGCTGGGCTGGACTGCACCGCTGAGATGCGGGAACTGACAACTTCAGCGCTTATCTGAATAAGAACTCTGAGAGCCACTGTTGTTCAGAACACAGTGCTGAGTGAGCTACATATGGGCTTGTTCTGACAAGCCCTCCTCAGGAGCTTTAGGCTCCTTAATCACCCAAGGCCTGGCAGCAGGCTTACTTGCACCCGTCACTTTCCCTCACGTTTTGTTACTGCCTTTCTGTTTTTAGTACTGTTCTAAAAATGACATATTAAAAAAATTTATATTGATAACACAATGTTGGGCCTATTGCTTGTCTTCCAACAATTTAAGGGCAGTCAGATATATCTGTACTTTGACTCCTATGTTCATTCAGCTTCTCCCTACTTACACATTTTCCCCCAAATGAAAAGAAAAAATGAGAAAGCAATTGGCAATTTGAAATTATTGAAGGAATTAGAATTCAAAAAGTCTGTCTTAAGGTAAGTTTAGGTGAGTTCAGCTAAGTTTTGGAGTGGCAAAGAAGTGTTTGGATAAGTATTCTTGTGTATGAGGCCCCTGATTACACGAGCATCCACTGAAATGAGAAATAAATATTCCTCCATTTTATTGAATTTTTGAGAGTACTTTCTAACCATATCTACTTTGGAGCAGTTTAGCAGTGAATTATTTGCTGAGGGAAAAAGGTAACTAAGTAATGATAAATTATAATTTAATAAAGGGAAAAAAGAAACAGAGTTAATTGGCATGAAGAACAATGCTATAGATTGGGAAAGGAAGAGATAATGTTTCAAATAGCAAATACCTTAGTAATGTGGACATTAATCTTACTATTAATAATGAAAATTATTATGATAATTACTACTAATATTTGTATACAGTTTTTTCATATGGACATTCAATGTTATAAAATGACTTAGCATTTTTCCCTCCACACAGCTCCTCAGGTTAGGAATGGGGAGTAATAATTCTTGTTTTTCATACATAGAAAACATGAGAGAGTACTGCATCTGCTGGGATATGATTACATGATAAAGAAGCTGGTGGCAGCACTCAGAAATATGCTCTCATAATTGTTTGTCCAAATTGTTTTGTCTAGATTCTCTCTGTCTTTGTCCCATGATATCCCACTTGACTCCTAACACCAAAGAAAGCCAATCACTTAGATATTGTGGGGATCAGGGAGGGAAACGAGAATGGTGTCTTGGCACAGTAATGAAATCAAATGCACACACACACACATACACACTTGATTTGATCTGCCTCAGTCACTGTTTTCATTCTTTATAAGCTTTCTTTATCATTTATCCTCTCTCTCTCTTCTCCATTTAATTCAAAAGACTATTTATTGTTTAAGGAATCTACCATAAACCTAAAACATGAATGGATTCAAATAAAAGTTTCTTTCACTTCTTATTCTACTTCTTACTGCTAATAATCCTGTTTTTTATTACGCATACACTAAATAATTATTAAAAAATAGAATGTAAAATACATCTCATTCATATTCTTCATTTTTTATTAAATGTATAATTGACCACTTTCATTTTAATACAAGCATATTTGCCCTCATCAGTTAATGACTGCTTAGCTGGATATCTGTCTGGATTAGAAGTCACTGTCAAAGAAAAACAACTTATCGTACTTCATATCTCAGCATAGTAATCATATCCTTCTGATATTTCTATACTACTTTCTTTAAGCATAAATTGATATTCCTTATCTGGCATGCACAGACATTTTTAAACACCTTCCCTCCCTGTATTAACCCCAAAGTCTTGCTTACGTCTGCTGTATGCATCTCCCGTCTTCTGCAACAGATGAATAGCAAGCATTCAGAGACAGAAGGGACAGAAGTCAGGATAGGGAGTTACTTGGGCACAAGTGTGCATAGAAAAATAAGCACCTCGTGGAAAAATATTTTTATACTGTAGTAATTGCCATTCTAGGAACAGGTGTTTGGAACCCTACTCAAGAGAGATCAAAGAGGTTAGAGAGAGGACACTTACGTTTCCATGGCTACCATCCCATGGGAAAATCACAGCAAGAAGGGAGGGAAACAACTAGGGTCCCTTAGGCCCTGTATCCCATTACCTGCAACAGGGGCAGGCAGAATCACATAGAGATGGTAACACCAATTTTCCCTATTCAGTATCCAGGCACAAAAATGCAACGATTGTGGTGCAGGACCAATGTGATAATATTTCCTGGTGGTCTTATATCACCAGACAATTAGTCCTCTTGATTTCTGTAAGTAAAAAGTACTTACTGCAAAGTGCTTAGAAGCTTCCTGAGTTTACTGGGGCACTGCACACAGGATAGGTGTTCTGGGCCTATATGGGAGGGGGAGAAACTTAACTCAGCACTTGAATGGTTTAAGCCTGAGTCAGAGCTGGTAATGAAGAGGCTGAAAGTCTAACCCTCTTTAATGTGATTCAGTAGCAGAACTTTTCCACAAGGACAGTACATTCTTTCCATCTTTCATGTATTGGACACATGGCAATCTAGAAAGAAAGAAGCCCAGTTCAGTCCATTTATAGACATGAGAAATAGTTAAAAAATAGTTAAAACATCATAGCCAAAAGCCTTACCAAGCACTGACTTTATTTTTTCTAGTGTTTGCATTTGCTTACCAACCAGAGTATATAATCTAATTGGTTCACCATATTACCAACCAAACCAAAGCCTGGTCTACCATCTGGGTTGGGACTGTGCTTTGAGGGGAAGGTAATGTCACACAGAAAGGAGTCCTGTGACATCACTGAAGCTTACAGGTTAATATTAGCTCAACACCTGTTTTTTTTCAGTGTTCTTCTATAATCCCATCTGTGTATCCTCAAGGTTTGGTTTGGAATTTAATCATAACATTATTTTATGATTAAAATAATCAAGTGGAATTAGATCTCCTACATGGCATATGGTTTAAACTTTACTACACTTCATAAATCACTTAAAAATTCTGCTAGAAATTTAATTAATCTGTCTAGAAACAAACTTTAAAAAAAATAGAGGCAAATTTTAAATGTATAACTCTATAGTCCCCTATTCTGTAGCTTGGGCACAGCTTGTTGGACATATGACAGAACTTTTTTTTTTTGAGACAGGGTTTCTCTGTGTATCCCTGCCTATCCTAGACTCACTTTGTAGACCAGGATAGCCCTGAACTCACAGAGATCCATGTGTCTCTGCCTCCTGAGTGCTGGGATTAAAGGTGTGTGCCACCACGTCAGTCTGACAGCTAACTGTTACAGAAGCCCCATGTACAGGACCCGTACTGTTGTTGTTACTTTACATATGGAACTTTCGTTAGCCCTTACAAATAATCTTGTGTTATAGGGACCATTACTATCATCTTTGTTTTGTAAATAAAGAAACTAAGGCACAGAGGAGTCAAATTACTTGCCTAAGATCAAGCAGTCACAACCTGGGTTCATCTCAGCAGATGAAAACCAAGGCAACACACTGTCATCTGAACGTTCTTAACTTGCCTAACGTATAGATGAGGAATGTACACCCACAAATCCATGTATTTACTTTCTTCCTCAGGCCAACTGCGGCGAGAGCTAGGAAAAGAACTTGTGTGGAGCCCTGGGTCATTGGTCTCATCTCATTTTTATCCCTGATTGTCCTGGCAGTGTGCATTGGACTCACTGTTCACTATGTCAGATACAGTAAGTATGAGATGCTTGGGCACCATGTGATTGCTCCAATCGTTTTTCTCATGGAATTTCCTGTTTTGGCTTGCCTCAGGGTTATTTCTTCATCACTATGATTTATTTGCATCAGCTAAGAACTCTTTGAATGCTTTGTTTTTTATTTTATTCTCCACAAACCAAGGAGGATCCATTACTTTGGTGTAATAGTGCTTCCTGCTATGAACAGAATGGTACTTTTCAAAACAACTGGGAAATGATAAAGGAATTTTAAATAGGGGAAGATCACAAGTTAGCTAGAATACAATATCTTGAATTAGTTGGGATCACAGGATAACAACCTTGTTTAAAAACAAAATCTAGTTCAACAAAATCTTAACATTCCAATAAATGAATTAACACACTGAAGTGCCATGGAGGGCTAAGGTCTGCTCTGTACTAAGTTGAAGAGATGGTCACAGTGGTGTATTGCTAAATAAGTACCTATGTCATTTAAAATATCATCTTTGGATGTTAGTGATGACAAAGGACAAGATATGCTGTGGTTAATTATGAGGAGGTTCACTCTGTGGTTGTGATGTCTCTCACTGCCAGATGAACTGTAAGTTGCTGTTATTAAGAAGGTGCCCAGGAGACTACAGATATAACAACCCTTCTGGAGTTTCCCTATACTGTGCTTCTGGTTTTAATTAGTTGACTCAACTATGACCTCTTAATTTAATATCTCCCAGTGTGACTAGATTATGTTTTGATATTAAAGGCCATGAAACTGTAGAAGCTAACCACCTGATTCTAATTTAATTGGGAATTTGATGCACATGCTTTCCTATACAGAGAAAGAGTGATCTGGGTCTGGTTATCTTTCTCCACTATCTACAAAGTACAATTTCAATTTCCACAGCAAGGTACATATATCTCTTTTGAGTGGTTTAAAGAAAAACAATGCTTAAAACAAATGTTTTTGGGTGGCAAATATACACATGGAAGTCTTTAAAATTGGGGTATCTTTATTTTGGTAACATAAACTTCTCTGGAATGTTTTTAATGCAAAAGAGTTGCTCAAATGACACAACAGTATGGATCTGTTATGAGTATACTGAGCCTCTTTATGGTGTAAGCATTGTTATTTCTCTATGCGTGTGTAAGGCTGTGATTTACTCAGTTTTATATTTCCAAAAGTGTGAAGATGCTGGTGTGTGTTAGGTGCGTTATAAATGTTTATTCAAATATGAGTGATAAAAATCAAATCCTAAAAGTACTATCTGATTTCATGAGAAACCTCCAGTAATATTCAAGGCTTAATCATTTTTGTGAGAGAAATATGCTTCTTCCTACATCTCCTTTGCATTTTCATGAACCAAATTTTATAAGCTTGTGGGTCTCATTCATATGGGTACATTGAAAACTGGGTCATGTTTTTCAGTAGCTGGTTCCTGTATCATAGTACTTTGGTGATCTGTTCAGAAACTGTAACACACAACTTCCAGTGCCCACACAGCACACCTAAATAAACAATGATTCTTGTATGTTATATTTTGTATCTCTGACGTACCATCTGGGGGTGGAAACTAACAACAGATTAGATAAAACAATGAACATTTAGGAACTCACATGCCAAATCAAATAGATGTGTTACAGAATAAGTATGAGTGTCATTAGATTTGGGAAAACATCATTTTGAGACTCACTTTACAAAGTTCAGAACAGCTTAGAATTGTTTGCATAACTTCTGTCCAGTGTCTTTGGGGCTTTATTTACACTTCTCTGTCCTGTGAATGTCACATGAATATGTTAGTGAGCAACATCACTGTAAGTTGAATTCCAAGAATTCTAAGTCTATTAGAAAATTATCCACAAACTCGTGTTCATTCACACTTTTTTCCCCCGGTTATTCAAGATGGAACCCTGGCTGTCCTGGACTCACTTTGTAGACCAGACTGGCCTCAAACTCACAAAAAATCTACCTCTGCCTCTGCCTCCTAAGTGCTGGGATTAAAGGCGTGCACCAACACTCCCAGCCCTCATTCATATGCTTAACATATTCAATTATTCATTAAATTACAAGAGATAGCACATACTACTAGAAGCTGGAAATATTACTAAAACTTAGTGGCCTGTTGAAAACTACAGAACAAAGTACAATATTGAGTACATAAATTGTTTCTGTGGTTGACCCATATGAAAGTGCTGATAGTTTTGACCATATTTTGCCTTTTCAAAACAACAAATTCAAAAAACACAATATGTAATTTTTTTAAAAAAGCAATCCTGAAGTGAATAAAGGGGCCTTGTATCCTCTTCTGTATAATGCTACTATGTGATGGAGTACTAGCTAGAGCAGCTTGGAAGAAGAGGAAAGAGCCTGAGTCTGGGAGAGACACTGTCCATTTTCTTACAATAGCCATTTCCAATGGTCTTAGGTTACTATTATAATTATAATGCTTGCTGTAATGTCTCTCACAGAAATTTGGTAGGTGTTAATATCCACTGAATGTAGACATGTCTCTGACTCTTGCATATGTAGAAGAGGAAAACTATACTACATTAACTCTACAGTAGGTCAACAAAGCAGGTTGTGTGAATTGGCAGCAGAGGCTGAACACAGTGACTAAGAAGCAGACAAGACGTCCCTTAAACCCAGTGGGACAAAATAAGTTCTGTGACAAAGGACCAGGTGGCAATTCTAACTCTCTAAATTTCTATTTTCTGAATTCCTATCCTCATTTCAATCTCCAGAAAACATATATTTCCTCACACTAGAATCCAGAGTTGAATACTTTGCTGAATGGGAGCGGGGGTCTACTTCCTTAATATAAAATAATTCAGTCCTGGGAAGCTTCTGAATACAACCTGATGTGTTCACTCAGGTGGAATGGCTGGATATTCTTTGTGCTAACCAGGGAATGGATAACATATGAGTAATTTCACCACTGACCTCATGTGGTATTTGCACAGCACTCCAGAGTTCCAGGAGTTGGTCACAGCTTTTACACTCTGTATAATAGTATGGTGAGTATTTGTGTTTGTTCTGAGATCGCTCTGGAGCCCCGAGCAGGATGATGGAGCAGATGAGCAGATGACTGGGGGTAGGAGCATTCCTTCTTGGCTTAGTGTTTCTAGTACTCACCAAATGGGGTGATGATGATGCTTTCCACATCTGATAAAGATTATGATAGGCTTTGCCTCTTTCCTTGTAGATCAAAAGAGGACCTACAATTACTACAGCACATTACCATTCACAAGTAACAAGTTATATTCTGAGTTTGGAAGGGAAGCTTCTAAAAATTTCACAGAAATGAGCCAGAGAATTGAAACTATGGTAAGTAGCTTCTTCTCCATGTTTATAATATTGGAATGTCTTAGTTTCTAAAATATCCAGTCAATTGATCCCTGCATATCTTTCTAGGATATGATAGAAAATCACACAGAAGGGATCCAAGACAAAACTCACAATACTTGACTTAAGAGACTATTATCAGCAGTGCCAAACCAAGTAATAAATAATCATTCATGAATGTCCTTCTTACATATCTTATGTCTTTCCACTCACCTTCTACACTTATGTATTATTCTGAAACGTTGGGTATTTGAGGCTGATGCAGAATGAGGTTCTTTCACATCCAACCTATGGAAGAGTCTCTGAGCAAAATAATGTAGAGATTAAAACTATTTAGATCCATATATAATAAACACTATGCTTACTTGTAGACACATCCAATGTATCAATTTTGGATATGTGAGGTTATAGAAAGGCACCAGTGCTCCTTCCAAGGGAGGAATCCAACAGTTAAGAAATTACAAATTAGTACCACAGATCAGAAGAACAAAGGCCCGAGTGATGACTTCTCATCACTATATTACCTAGACAACAATTTGGAAATTTCTTGAGTAGAGAGATAATTTATGGTATAAAGTGATGGGAAGAGAACTGAAGAGCAATTTCTCCCACTAGCTGTCAGTCAGTGATGTGTCAGTGAGCAGTAGATCACTTTTTCATTCTAGACAAGTTTTCTTGCATGTTAATTTAGGCATTAAATTACCATAATTTACAAAATGTCTTCTAGCTTCAATATTCTGAATAGGGACAGAAAAAATAATTTGTATTGGTCTGCTCTTGTTTCCATAGTGAAATACTTCAATAGTCTATTTCCTATTGAAAGAAGGTTTCTTTTGGTTCATGGGTTGAAAGGTGCTAGGTCAGGGGCATCTGCTGAGGGCCTTCCTTTCTTGATGTCACCAGAAAGAGGTTCACCACATCACCAGACAAAGACAGACAGAGACACGTACGCAGTCCCTTCTACTCTCTCAATTTTTTTCAGAGCCATCAGGCTTCATTCATGGGCTCTGTCCTAATAATTGTATCTAATCTGACTCACCACCCTAATGCCCCACCTTTAAACACTATGAGTTTTTTACTCTCTTGCTACATTACAATGAGATTAAATTGCAATGCAGGAAGCCCTGGGAGGCTTTCGAACCATGTCTAACCTTTAGATTGACAACACCCTTTCACAGAAGCTGCGGAGCTCACTGAGGAGGAAATCAGATCATGGTTACATGTGTTCTTGCAAGGAAAATATCAGAAGAAGTGCTTCCCTAGTGTTAAAACACATGTAAAGTAAGAAAAGGAAAAGGAGCTCAGAAAGTCTATATGTAGTGACATTCTCCTCACCCCCCTTTTTGGGTGCTATTTGCCAAAGTAAGTTTTCTAAGATCCAAATTGATTTAAATCTAAAGAAATAAACATAGATTTTTTTTTGTACCTTCAAAATCAATAATAATTTTGAAATTGTTTGATAAAAATAAATCTTTAAGTGAAAACTTCCAAGTGAATCACCAATGCATGCACATATCCATAATATTGTCATTGCAGCATTAGCTCTGAAGGACAGATTAAGGAATCAAGGCAATATAAGGATGAAATGAATAGTTCACTCTGTCTGCTAGTCACCAGCCTGTACTCACTATGGATAGTACAAACTATCCACATACTGGAAACAAGAAGTAACTGAAATCTTTACTGACCCAAGCCCTATAGTACTTATATATATATCACTTGAATTATTTATAGCAAAAAATATCTGCACAAAAACACTTCTGTGAACTTCCTGGAGAAACTTTATAGCTGTGGTTGTTCAGAGTTCCAATTCAGGGGACCTTTCAGAGCATTCAGAGTTGGGCACTCAGTGTGTGAGCACACTTGGTAATGTCTCATACAACACCACCGTGCATTCAAAATTCTTATGATCTTCTGTCACTTAGAAGGATTGTTACTTTATTCCTTCTCCAAAGTCAGGGGCCCAAACAAGTTTTAAGTTGTTTTACCCAGGCATCTTGCCACAGTGTTAGTAATCTGAAACGTTAAAATAAATGCTTCATTTTCTCTGTCTGTTTGCAATAAAAGTCTTTTAGTCATGGTATAGAGGGTGAACTGACCTTTAAGGAAACAGTGCTCACTGTTTTTGATATTCTTCTGAACAGCACATGTAGGTCCCCACAGGCCTCCGTGGCTCTCATTCTGAATACAGAGTTCAGCTGCCAACACTGGGCAGAATGCTGCAGAGAATTCTTCAGTTTTAGTACATTTTGAAAGTTGTTTAATATGTTTTGTTTGTTTGCTTGCTTTGGTTTGTATTTTAACTCTCTAGAGAAGTGGTTCTCAACCTGTGGGTTGCAACCTCTTTGGGGTCAAAGAATCTTTTCCCAGGGTTACCTAAGACCATCAGAAAACATATTTACATTATGATTCATAACAGTAGCAGAATTACAGATATAAAGTAGCAATGAAGATAATTTTGTGGTTGGGGGATCACAACAACACAAGAAACTGTTGAAGGGTCATGGCATTAGGAAGATTGAGAACCATTGCTTTAGAGCATTAAATTAACTTGAAGAATTTAAAAAACTGTTTTTCCTGACATATTTTTAAATATCCTTAAACAGGTTAAAAATTCATTTTATAAATCTCCACTTAGGGGACAACTTGTCAAGGCTCACATTATCAAGTACAGGTATGTTGAACCTAAAATATTGATTCTGAATTTAACTTAATGTTGAAATTGTTAACCTGCTGAGTAAGGAACATTTTAAAACACTAATGATGTGATATGATTCAGTTTTACAAGCATTTATTCACGTGCTAAATAAAACCCATGGGCTACAATATACTTTATTTAGCCTCCAATTTGAAAAAATGAACATTTGCCAGGTGCCTATTGAGAACAGAGGTATAATTGTGGCTGATGCTATAATAGTGTGTGTGTGTGTGTGTGTGTGTGTGTGTGTGTGTGTGTGTGTGTG
>CAJQZJ010031994.1:1979892-2011360 GCA_907164525.1 Lophiomys imhausi | reverse complement strand
GTGTGTGTGTGTGTGTGTGTGTGTGTGTGTGTGTGTGTGTGTGTGTGAAAACTAACCATCACAACTGAGAACTAATTTAATAGCAAGTAGTACTCTGCCAAATGAGATCTTTATGTATTCATGTCTTTCATTACTTACTCCCTACCCCAGTTAATTTAGCCTATTTTCTTCTAGTCTACATTTTTTATGCTCCAAATGTTTCCCTAAGAAGACTTTAGAAGTCTTATCATTTATTGCTAATAGCCAAGGTCAGAGCATGATATTTTTCTATTTTCTATAATTTTTTACTATTGTTTTTTATTGGGGATAAAGTCTTGTTGTGTAGTCCAGGGTTGCCTTGAATTCCCAATTTGATTTTTCTTTTTCTTAATCCTATTGCCTTAGTCCTCTGAGTGCTGGTTACAAGTACATAACTACTTGGCAAAATACAATATTATAAGTAAAATGTTACATATGGACCTTAAAAAATGTATTCTAACACACATTATTCAAAATTAAAAAAAAAACAAGGTAAGAACTATTTATCCTATTATTCAAATGACAACATTGAATTACTCCCCAGTCTGTGATTGATATCTCTGAGGCATTGCTTTGGCGACTTTTCCCTGAAATATTCTATACTTGAGATAGCATTCTTTTTGGATATCTCTCTCTCTCTCTCTACTTCATACATTTCCATTCTCTTGAAGAGTACATCATCTATGTGGTATCTTATTCTATTAGAACCCAAATTTTTATGTCCAGTCTGAATGTTTTTTCCCAATTTCTCTAACTATTTGCCTGTTCTTGCACACCTAGCAAGAGGTTGCACAGTGAATTCCCTAACTCAAGAAGAACCTAGTCACACCACCGAGAAACCTGAAGTTGCCACCCAAGTCTCTTTCACCCCAGCCCCTCAGAGTTATAGAATAACTAAGCTGTACCAACTGTATTTCCCAAGTCACTTTCCAGTTTGCCCACTTCTTCATCTCAGTGATCCTGCCATTGCCCCTCATTCTTGCCTTTGATGCTGTAACATGAAGAAGCACAAGTTTAGGGGAAGCATGAACAGTTAGAGAACTACAGAGTTAAGACACTAGCAGACCATAGGAACTGAGAACAAGAGTCTGATTTCATGGAAGAAAAGGACGTTGAACTTTTAATGTTTGTAAGTTTTAGGACTAAAATCACAGCATTATACAATAAAGAAAACCAAAGAACCATGCATAATAATCCCATATAAACTCTCTTCCTTCCTCCATTCTTTCCTTTATTCCCCCTTTCCTTCTTCCCTTCCTTCTTTATGTCTTTTGGACAATAGTAAAGACGACGATGGAGTGTTGGCTCACATGCTGCTGATTTTCCGAATTCCCTCTACTGAGGATCCTGAAATTGTGCATAAACTTATTGAACACGTTCTGCATGAAAGGCTGAAACATGCTACAGGACCCCCCAACGTTGATCCTGAATCAGTTGAAATTAAAAGTAGGTTGGGTTGCTTTGCTTATTTCTCTTACGTAGAATAATTCTAAGATAGCTTTAGGCATTCAGTTAAAAATTCTTTTGCCCAAAAGTTGCTGAGGTCCTGACAACTTGTAAATCATTGCTTTGGAACTAAATTGGGGTTAGTGAAGCATTTTCATTCATGAAAGTGTCGTAAGCATGTTCTCCCATGCAGGCTTCCATTATTGATGAGAAGTGTCTTTACTGTACCTCCTTGTACCTTGGATACAAAATCTAACTGTACATGGAAAAAAGTGGATTTGAATATTCTTCTTCTGCTTGTTTTTTTTTTCATGACATGTTCTGAGAGTATAACAGAAAAGCTTTAACGTGCATTGTCATAGCTGCTTTCTTAAGACCATTTTCCAGAAAACAACTGCAATTCACAGATATTTATTTTTCTGTGTTTTTACTACTGTAGTTGAATGGGTTGAGGAGGCTTGTTTATTTTTTTTTCTGGGACCACAAAGGACTATGCAATGTTATTTTGTAGTTCATGAAATTACAACTACCCTGTTTGTCCATGGGTTCCATATCCATGGAGTCAGAAAAGCACAATATTTTTGTAAAACCAAAAATATTTAGAAAAAAATATTTTAACTGAATACGTACATTTTTCTTGTTGTCATTCTTTAAGAATGTGAAACAACAGCTATTTGCATAATATTTGTATTATCAGGTATTTTAGGTAATGTAGACACATTTAAGGCTTATAGGAAGATGTATGTATGTTACGTATAAGTACTAAACCATTTTGAGTACTATTGGATTTTGATATCTTTGGGAATGTCTTTACACTAATTCTTTGAAGATGCTGAAGGACAATTTTATTTCATTTTCATTGCAGCACAATGAGAATAGTACACAAAGCTAAACTGACTATTTATAGTTCCCTTCTTAATATGACACATTCTTTCAAAGCTTTCTGTCTTTTGGCTTATTAAGAAGAAGAAAGACTGGGTAGAAAAGGGATTAGAATTCCCTATCTTTTTTCAATATCATTATTTTCAAACAATTAACTAATACACACAAAAAATTGAGCAAATGAAAGAAAATCTATGATAGGGTGTCATGTTCATTTCTGCTTCTTAGAATGACATCACTTTCTTCCTGGGTTCTAGAAATTTCTAGTTCAAACACAGGTATGTCCTCCTTTATTGCCAGAGCTGCCTCCATTACTGGTGCTGAGTTTAACACATTTGTATTGACCTTGTTTTGAGTCTTACTATACTCCAACATGCTGTGTATTTTCAGGGATTCTGATTTCACAGAGCATCATGACTTACCAGCTAGTAGCATGGTGAGACAGAATAGAGACACAAGATCCATATGCTTCCTCTGTTCATACCATGCTCAAATATCACACTTGACTTCCCTTTCAAAGCACAAATTATAAGATAAAAATATTAAGACATTCAGGGTAGTAATAGAATGGCATGAAAACAAGATCAAAGCTATTGTCAGTATGGGAACAGATAAAACTGGAACTTTTAAAAAGAAGTTGAGGTAGAGAATAGGTTATTTGAAACAGACTATTAAGTAGCTGAATAGTAACTAAAATTCAATAATCAATCCTCTTTATGTTTTCCATTTTTTTCCCACAGTGGCCAGATGGAGAAGGTAAAAAGGAAGAATGTCTGTAGTACGAACTTCTAGCATATTAAAATTATTAAACACCAGAAGAAGAAAAGCCAATAGAGTAATATGAATTTTGCATTTAAAACATCTGTTCTGCCATATGTATTCAAAAAGAATAGTTTTGGCAATTGTAAAACTATTAAGCCAGGAAACATGAATGCTTAGTGTATTCAGTACCCCTTACTTGGATAAGTGTTTGCATATGATTCAGTCCTGACTGCTGAGTGTCACCAGGATAAGGATCTGGCTGAGATGAGAGCGAACTTGTGGGCATTCTATGTGTCTATGCATAGTAATATATTCCGAAATGATGCTTAGCAAAACTACCATTATATTTAGGAAACAAATATTATGGATTGAGTTGATACTTATCAAAGAAGGGCTAAAGACTCCCAGAATCTTATTTTCTGATGTAAAACTCATATTCCTAGGTTTCAACCCAAAAATCTGAATTGGAATTATTGAAAAATGCAACAATAATCTATATTATAAGCAGTATAAATAATCTATATCATATTATAATATATATTATAAACAAAGTCTACCTTTGTGCTTCTTATTCACACCAGAGTTATAGGTTCATTGTTCATGCCTCTTTTCCTCTTTGAAACAGTAAAAAAAAGCACATCTGTGACAACATAAATATATTTATCTCCTGATAACTCAGGGATACTGTCTTAGAGATTTATCAGCTGTTTGGTGTTGAAAAGCTCAGACAGTGAAATTCTCCTATGTTCACCTCACCTCATCTTATTCACCATTTGCATGTATTTCAGAAATCAACAAGACAGAAACAGACAACTATCTCAACCACTGTAAGTTGAATGCATTTATTAAAATTGGATTACTTGATTGCAGAAATGTAACACTCTAGAACATTTACATGTGCTTTGTGTTGATTCTGCAGAAATAGAGTAGAGTCTGGATGATTTGTGCATAGCTCATTGCATTTTATTTTGTCTGTGAGATTCACTTAAAGAGTAGCAAAATCGTGAGAACTTCAGATTGAGTGTACATGTGTCTGTGATTATGAGAACAGAACTGAGTGATTTGGACAACTGTTAAGCAAAAGAAAGAGCACTCTCTTTGTGTATGTTATTTTTAAGCTAGAGACATAAACTTAGTATCAATTTACCCTGAATAAAAGCATCTTGATGTTGCTTGTTTACAATGGAAATTGCAGGTAATTATGGACTTGTGTTATATTTGATGTAATTAAATATGATGAAAATGTAAAGGTCTTGATTCTAGACTTAATCCTTCACTGTCTTATGGCAGAGCAACCACATAAATTCAAAGAATACATTTAATAGTTACAAAATTGATAACAGGACTTTTTTTAAAGGAAGAAGGGATGGTAAGGTGGTTCAGCATGTAAAGGCACTTGCTGCTAAGCCTGACAAGTCTTTTTTTTTTTAAACATTCATTTATTCATTCAAGTTATATCTTGATCTCCGCAGCATCCCTCCTCCCCTCCCAGTCCCAGCCTCCCACCTTCTACTCCTTCTCCCATCTATCCTTCTCCTCCAGTGTAGCAGGCCCCCATATATCAGCCCATCAGTCACATAAGGGCTAAGAGCTTCCTCTTGCTCTTGGGCCCGACATTAAGCCTGACAACTTGAATTCAATCTCTGGGATACACATGGAGGAAGTAGGGAACCAATTACTGCAGACTGTCTTCTGGCCTACACACACACAGCAATAGATACAAACACATGCACCTAAGCAAATAGATGCAATTAATTAAAATAAAAGCTGAGAATGTTGATTAATTTATAAATGTCACTAAGCCTAGAACCAAAATATGATCCCTTTATCTAAACAACACATATTCTTGCTGTCAATAGTGATTAGGAACCTAGGATGTTTGGATTCTGTGTTAGCCAAAAGGGATGCAAAATGGTCAATACATGCCTGCTCAAAGCAGCTTACACTTTGATATAAGCAGATGCTTGAGGCAAGTTCATGACCACATAATTCTAAAACAGTAGTTTTCACTCCAGGGCACTACTATTTTATAAATATTATGCCCCACTGTGGCCTTTTCATCATTATTGTATGAGAAAATGTTATTGATATCTAGTTTGTCTAGATCAGGAGCTCTACTAAGTTTTCCATGATGCACAGGACAGTCATTCATAAGCAAATCCTTTAAGATTCTAAGTAGCAGTGGCACCCAGGCTGTAAGCAATACTAGGGAACAACAACAACAACTAAGCCACTAGCATACACACATGGAATGTTATCATTAGTACTGTCATTAAGGAAGCATGAAAGAAATCATAATTAATTTAGTTTTCAAGCAGAGAAATTGATAGTGAGATCACCTAAGACAATGGCTGATTTAAATCTCACAAGATGAATAAGAGTTGACTAAATAAAATGTTATTATTTACAGAATAATAAAAACATGAGAAAATGTTTGATTTATTGGATTGCAAAGTGAAAGAAAATCAGGCTACTTAAGAAACTGCTAATTAGTGTCTCCTGTCTACTTGGCAGGTTGTGGGACTCGACGGAATAAATCTACAGATCAGACCAGTCTCAGGATTGTTGGTGGGACACGAGTAGAAGAGGGAGAATGGCCATGGCAAAGTAGCCTGAAGTGGGATGGGTCCCATCGCTGTGGAGCAACTTTGATCAATAGCTCTTGGCTCGTGACTGCTGCTCACTGCTTTCGAACGTAAGTCCTGACCTTTGAGGATGGGGCAGAAGGAAAGTGCACGTCATTTTACATTATATTCATGAAGCAATTAATGAATTTTTACAGAGGAAATTCTGGCACAAATTAAAAATGACGTGGTTACCAGAAAACACAATGGGAGTCTCAGAAAACTTAGTAGGAGGTTTTATGGTCTCTGAAAATGATGTCAAATTACTTTGTTTTGCTAAAGTTGCTCATTGGGAAATTTATGATAGCTTGCCAAAGAACATGGGAACTTTAAGTCATGTTTGAATTTTGAGCTTGTTATCAAAAAGAAGAAATGATAGTCACTAAGTGTCTTTATCAGAACCAAATGTTTGGCAGATGGTAGGTTTGATCCCTATGACGATATTCCAAGAAGAAAGATAAGGAAGTGTGAAGCAAGATGAAAGTAGTAAATTTTATAACTGAATAGGTGATTTATATTAGAAGGAGTGGTGAATTTTCATCTGACATCAAAATATTGAGAATATACACAATGGAACCTTTTAAAGTTATATGCGACTTCAGAAAAATATATCCTTGAAGGAAGAGGATGCAGGGCATGTAGAATGTATTTACTGTCACTCTCTGTAGGATTTTCCTTTCATGTGTTGCTTGTCACCACTGACAGCAAAGGCCTCTGGATCTGCAGTGGACACCATGGTGCATGGTATGACATTTGACCTAGGAAAAGCACCCTGTGGGTTTTCTACCTGGCCTGACCCCAGAGTCCAGTTCTCATTCTGGGAGGAGTTTATTTCTGTTGATATGAACTATAACTTAAATTATTTTTATACAGAGCCATGCAGATAAAAATATTCCTTGAAAATTATTACATTGATATCAAGGTAAGCTACAGTTTATATTACTACTATTATTTTTTTTCTGTAGGTACAAGGACCCATCCAGATGGACTGTTTCCTTTGGGGCAACATTACAACCTCCAAAACTGACCACAGGTCTCCGGAGGATAATTGTTCATGAAAAATACGAACATACATCACACGACTATGACATTGCACTCATAGAGCTTTCTAGGCCTGTCCCCTGCACAAATGCGGTGCACAAGGTTTGTCTCCCTGATGCAAACCATGAATTCCAGCCAGATCAGAGGATGTTTGTGACAGGATTTGGAGCATTGCAACATAATGGTGAGTATCTGAAGAGAAAATCAAGTCATGGTGATCAAATTTGGAGTTCCAAGGCATGTAAGAACCAAGAGCTGTGACAAAATATGTTTGTTGTTCATGTAGACTCAAGTTAAGAGCAGACCTTCTAGTGATATCAACTGCCTATGACATAACCAGTTACAACAAGACAAGGCACAGAGCCTCATATCAAGACTGGATGAGGCAACCCAATGGGAGGAAAGTTCCCAAGAGCAGGTTAAAGAGTTAGAGACTCCGCTCTCCCACTGTTAGGAGTCCCAAAGAACACCAATCTACACAATTACAACTTATGTCCAGGACCTATGAGTCTTGATTAGTTGATTCTGTGGGTCATATTCTTGAGGTATCCTTGATCCCTCTGACTCCTACAATCCTTTCTCCCCCTCTTCCACAGGGTTCCCCTGGCTCCACCTAGTGTCTGACTGTGGGTTTCTGCATGTGCTCCCATCAATTGCTGGATGAAGCCTCTCTATAGTGACAATTGGGCTAGTCATTGATCTATGAGTATAGCAGAGTATCAGTAGGAATTATTTCATTGACTTTTTTCCAATTGTATTTCTTTCTATCCTGGGTCTGTGGGCTGTACAGCCTCTGGTTCCTGGCCATGCAGGCAGTGACAAGCATGCACTCCCTCTCATGGCATGGTCCTCAAGTTTCACCATTTACTAGTTGGCACAGAACTCTCACAAGTTCTGTACACTATTCCCACTGCACGTCTTGCAGGCAGGACAGATTGTAGGTTGATGATTTTGTGGCTGGGTTGGTGTCACAGACCCAGTGCTGGAAGCCTTGCTTGGCTATAGAAGATGGCTAGTTAAGGCTCCATATCCCCTGTTACTTGAAGTCTTCACTAAGGTCACTCTCATAGATTCCAGAGAGTTTCCACTGCACTAGGTTTCTACATCACTCCCAAGTAATTCCCAATTCCAATACCCCCACTACTCTCTCCCTCCATCCCTCCTCCCAAATGCCTGATTCCTCCTCTTCCCATCCGCATCTGCCTCCAGTCCACCCAAAGAGTCAATTTCCTCCTCCCAGGAAGATCTATACTTTCACTTTGACTCTTCCTTGCTACTTAGCCTATCTTGGTCTATGGATTGTATAATGATTATCTTTTACTTAACAACTAGTGACACTTATAAGTGAGTACATACCATATTTGTCTCTCTGGGTCTAGAGTACCTCACTCAGGATGATTTTTTATCTAGTTCCATCCATTTTCATGGATGTCATTTTCATGGATGCAAATTTCATGATGTCATTGCTTTTAACAGCTGAGTAATACTTTATTGTGAAAATGCACCACATTTTATTTAACTTTTCTTTCCTTCATTCCTTCCTTTATTTCCATTATTATTATTATTTTGTTTTTGTTTTTCAAGACAGGGTTTGTCTGTATAGCTTTAGCTCTCTTGGAATTGCTCTGCAGATTAGGCTGGCCACAAACTTAAAGAAATCTGCCTGTCTCTCCCTCCTGATTGTGCATTTTCTTTATCTATTCTTTGGTTGAGGGTCATCTAGGTTGTTTTGAGTTTCTGGCTATTATGAATAAAGCTGCTATGAACACATTTGATCAAGTGGCTTTATGGAACATCCTTTGGGTGTATGTTCAAGAGTGGTGTTGTTGGGTCCTGATGTATATTGATTCCCAATTTTCTAAGGAGCTTCTATATTGACTTCCATAGTGGCTGTAGAAGTTTGCACTCCCACTAGCAATGGAGGAGTGTTCCCCTTGTTCCACATTCCTACCGGCATGAGCTGTCACTTGTGTTTTTGATAGGATGTCTTACTGAACCTAGTGCTGGCTATTTCAACTAGACTGGTGGTCATCAAATCTCCAGAATCCACAGTCTCTACCTCCTAGTACTGGGTTTCAGGCATGTGCCTACCACACTTAGCTTTTGATACTGAATTTCTTATGAGACAATTAGCCATGTGAGAAATTAGGGTTTGATAATATATATAATTGTGAGAATTAAGTAATCATATAGCTCTTCTCTCCAAACACAATCTTGTGGAGCTTAAACAACTTGAGGTTCTTTCTTGGGCACTGAAATTTTTATTTAGTTAGAAAAAATTCCTTCAAACATTACTGTACTTAATAGTATTTAATACACACACGCACACATGCATGTACACATTGCCATCTTATTTCATAGTTAGAGCAGAGTGTTTTAAGGTTTATAAAATACAGGTATCTACAAAGATGACTGTCTTTTTTCAGGTTTCACTCAGAATCAACTTCGGCAAGTACAGGTGGACTACATAGATACCCAAACCTGCAATCAACCTCAAGTTTACAATGGCGCCATCACTCCTAGGATGTTGTGTGCTGGCTTCTTAAAAGGAGAAAAAGATGCATGCCAGGTATGGGCTTGCCTATTACTTGTTCATCTTTAGTTTCAAAATAATTATGTATTCTCGGGAAACTTCATAGATTTCACAGAAATGTACTCTTTTAAGCAGCTCGTGCTACATGCTATTTTGTTTTGTGTGTATGTGGTATGTGGGCAAGCATGTACCATGATGTGTATGTGGAGGGTAGAGAACAACTTTCTGTAGTGGGTTGTCTTCTTCCATATGCATGTTCCATGAATTGAAGGCAGGGAGTTAGGCTTGGTGGGTATCTGAACACCCCAAACACTTGAATCTATAGTTTGCTATAGTATATCTTGTGTAAATAACAAATTCTTCCTTAGTGAGCTGAATTAAAAATTAGCAATCTTTCCCGTTTTCCTTAGGGTGACTCCGGAGGACCACTGGTCACTCCTGATGTTAGAGATATCTGGTACCTTGCTGGAGTGGTGAGCTGGGGAGATGAATGCGCCCGACCCAATAAGCCTGGTGTTTATACTAGAGTGACAGCCTTCCGAGACTGGATTGCTTCCAACACTGGTGTCTAAAACAGAAAGACCCAGTGAGATGAACTGGATCTTTACATCTGTAGACCATTCTTAGAGACACTCAAATGGAAAAGAAGCCTTGCAAATCAGGAGGATCTGAACCATCACACTGAACAATCTGAAATGTCCTTCCCAGCTTTGCTCTTCACACGAGCATCTTGCTGCTGCCAAGTGGATTCTGCCAACTTGTACTCATTTTCTATAAGCTTTCTGTCACCAAAATTTTGACTTGCCATATGAGTGCTTGACCAAAGTACTCATCCGTGCATACAACTTGAAGCAACCCTTTCCTTCATTTCATCAGCTTCCTGTATATTAGAAATTTCTACGTTTCAAGACTGAGATAAGGAATAAAATAAAATGAAAAAAAAACTATCTTGTTTAATGTACAGGAAAATATTAGTGATTTGAAAAAATAGAATGTGAGAAATGATCATATTCATTATAAAAGGCTAGCAAGCAGGTGCAGCAACAGACTGCTCAAAATTCCACATTGGAGAAGTTTAGAAAATATAAAAACTAATACATAGCTTAACATTCTTCCCGAATAACTGACAAAAGCAACATAAGAACTGTTGTTTCCTGTGGCTACAATAATCATACAAACTCTTTGTAATGTGCTTGCTATGAACAGATCAAAGAAAACAACATTTATTTGCAATTGACCTGCCAAGGATGTCAATATACAACCAATTGTATAAACAAATACAACCAATGAAATAAACAAATCACTTACCTGCTTGACATTATAACATGAAAATTAATGAAGAAATAAAAGATGAGAAGAATGTTACTGATCGATTTACTGAAAATTCTCTTAAAATTTAAGGGTAAATTAAAAGCTTGTTTCAAAATAATCAGCATACCTTGTGAAGTAAAAAAAATTGAATAGGTGATTGAAATTTTAAAAGATTCAGTCTAATTAATGACTGTGATGGGGTTATTCCTAACCCTTTCCAAACTGCAGCTCTTGACTGGAGTAAGGCTCAGATATCGGTGTGTAATAATAGTCATGTGATTGCAGCTGGGACTTGGTATTCTACCAAGTCCATCTAACATTCTAGATGGTGGCAGACATGCTCCCTCTGCTGTGATTTTCAGCCTGTGTATGAAAAGTTGGCTTGTTACAGTCATCTGTGCTGAAATGTTACTTTCTGGGATGACCCCATATGGAAGGCCTCCTGGAAGTTATATCTACACTGAGCTGAATTGGGATCTGCTTCAACACAAGACTGAAGAGAAAATGTCTGATACCAGCCTCCTTTGTGGTTTTAGTTTGATAAGTTACTGCTGAGCCATTAGATATCCTATATGCAATGATCCAGACTATAATGAACTTAGCACTGGTGATATGGTCTATGATGTGTTAATGGTAAGATTTCAGCAAGGCATTCAGTAACCATCTCCTCATTGTATACAGACTCTAAGAGAATATATATAATACAGTATGTTGTACCATAGGATAGCCATATTGAAAATGAATGTTATCACGAAAAGCATTGACATCTGTTAGCTCAAATAATATTCACATACCCGCTGATAAAATTTAGGTGTTTGTCTAAAGTAAGATACAGAAACTGACATGAAATGTCAATGTTTAATATTCTGAATTATTGCTATTCTATTTAATAAACTCTTTGGGGGAAATGAGAAAATGATGAACTTTAAAGATACATAACACTATTAAAGTTAGATTGGTTTCAGAGACCTATTAGAAAATGATTCATGTGGTTGGAGAGAAGCTCAGAGGATAAGGATTCATACTGGTCTTCCAGAGGACAAACTTTTGTTCTAAGCACTCATATTTAGGCAGCTCTCAACAGATGTAACTCCAGCTCCTGGGGCATTCAACACCTCTGGCCTCCATGGGTACTTTTTCATATGACCACACACAGAAGTACAAACATACAGAGAGTGGGAAAAGAGTCTTCCTTAGAGAAGAATGTATGAACTGGTCATCTGATACTAAATGGTCACTCCTTAAAAGACAAATGTAAATAGTATTATACAAGCTGAGCAGATTTTACTTATATATGTATATACCCTAGGTATATATGTGCATGTATAAATATATATATGTATATATAGTATATAACAACAATTAATGAAAAAGAGACCATGAATTTGAAAAGAGGAAGAAGGGACAAATGAGAGGGCTTGGAGGAAGGAGAGAAAAGAAAGGAATAAAAAATTAAAATTAAAAAACCTTTAAAAAAAGAAATATACTCCCAAAGTATTCTATTTATATGAGCCTCTAGGTGATACCTTACAGCTGTGGGAAGTTGCAAGGAGGTCCATCTGAGTTTAAGGATATTTTGTATTTTCAGCATACAGTGAAAACAGAAATCAAAATTTTATATCTTTGTCTTAAAAACAACAAAATGAAATTTATGCTTGAAAACATATTTATAGGTAAATTTATGTTAATTTAAGTTATTTATCAGTATTTTCCAGATTTTTTTGGAGTTTGGTTTCCAAATTAAAATAAATTTAACATTACATGGATTTGAGAATCTCTTTATGTAAAATATCTTTCAAGAATTTAAATTAAAGATAAATTTTAGAGGTTTAGATTTTATGATGGTGCTATGTTTCATAGATTAATATATGTAGCATTTCCTTATACAAAAGATTTTAAGGGTAGAGGTTTATGTCAATAAAAATATGAACAGTTGTTTGAACGTTTTATGAGGTAGTCAGCACAGTACCAAAATCTTAAACTAGTAACTTCATTTGAAAAGTAATATAAAGTGTGCTCTAGTGTTTTTCAGGGTATCAGTGTGAACCATAATTGGAGGAGGTTAAGGAGTGGTGATTGCAATATTTACTAATTACACAGAACAGGCATTTCTCTTCCTTATCTTTTATCCCATACCACCAATAAAAATTACTCCACATAATACTCTTTCAGTGCATGTTATTTAATGTCTTGTCTATTTATTTCTTTATGCAGAAGGCACAGCTTTATTATACAGTCATGTGCCACAAAACAGTGCCTCCATCAGTGACTTACCATGCATAGGATGGTGCTCCCATAAGATTATAATGGTGCTAAGAAGTTTCTCTAAACTTTGGCTGCTGTAGCCATCATAATGCTGTAGGGCACTGCATTATGAATGTATTTTTAGTTATGATGTGAACGGATCCACTATGCTGTCAGTCATATGACAGTATAATGAGTTAGCACTTAATAATGATAATAAATGGCCATAACTATAGTTCATGTATTTACTATTCTGTAATTTTATTGTTAATTTAGGATGTACTCCTTCTACATTAAAAAAGTTTACTGTGAAACATTGTGTCATATTATGCCTTCATCATCATCACACAACTTGCATTGAGCAATTGGCCTCTCTTGTCTAGCTTTCGATACATGAGATGATGTTCATTGATGTCAATAAAACAGCTTGGTGATTCTTTTCTCAGAATTCATCCCATCAGAAAACAATGTATGGCTGTATTTACAAATTGACTTTTAAAACAGAGTACAGAGTTTATACTAACTGTACAACTGAAGCCAGTTATTTAAGCCTAAGTCACTCATCTGTAAGAAAAAGTATTTATCACATAGTTTCATTTAGTAGTAAAAAAAGTTAACATTGGAGAATTGCTTAGAACTGTTTCTTAGACTATCATAGGTATTCTACAAATGGTATCTATTATAACTGTTGCTATAATTAAATTGTAGTGTTATTTTAAACAACGCAATATGTGATAATAGATTTAATACATTTGTTTTATATAAAATAATTAGTCCAAAATAATGTGCTCATTTCTTGTTAATTTTCACTTAACAAAATATTTATTTAAGATCATTTAAAAGTATAATTGGCAATGTGAACTCTCATTGTGAAACTTTGTTGTAGTGTTAATGTCATTGTCTACAGAGTAGTTGGATTATCAAGAGACCTAGAGTCTATTTTAAATGTTGCTTTCACTATAAATGCCTCTGTGTGTCCCTTCAAGTAGGTAACCTATTTTGATATTTTTTTTTCCTCGTAAAATACTTTCTTAACCTCAGGTAACTACGGATTTGATTTATATACACTTCTGGGATACACCTCAGGACAATCCTCTGCCCTTTTACTCTTTACAGCAATTGCAATACTAACATTGTGTATGGATAAGGATATATAATGTGTAAGGATCCAGTCTATGCAATCCGGAAGTTGGCAGTAAAACCAATATGTCAATATTTTTCAGATTTCACCAGCTTAAAAAAACAAATATTTTTGTGTATGAATAAGAATGTTTTTCCTCTCTATTTAATGGAGATCTCTATTCCAAGTTGCAGGATTCCGTTCTTTACCAATTAATGCCCTTCCTTCTTTAACCACAGACACCCTCCAAGGCTAGGACTTGGGTTTTCGTTGTAATTAACCCTCTTTGGTTGCAGGACACAGAAAAATCAATCTTGAATTGACCAGGCAATTTTTTCTCTGATAGTTAGCTTTCACAATATTGGATGGTGTTGTGTGGACTATTGGTGAGAAAAAGACATCAGTGGGCCCTCCATGCTATAATACCAGGCAGGATACACCTAATCATGCTACACATCAAGACGGTTTATGATGTAGCCAAATGCTCTCTTGATTATATTTGAGACTTGTTCCATATAGGGAAATCATGACTAGTACTGTAAACATGGCCAAAAAATGGTTTGAGGCATATAATAATACCCTTATAATAGGGGGCACAAGAGTTGTTGAAAGAGGAAGGGGGTGTTATGATTTGGATGCTCCCACCATAACTCATGTAATTTAATGCTAACTGCGAGATATGTTGAGGGTGGAAATTCACTCCAACTGCTATAATCACAGGTGAGAGCAACTGACAGAAACTTCTGCTACAGGCAGTGCACTCCTTCAATGAATGACAGAAAGTTGGACTGTAAGCAGCCTCATGAGGAACAGAAACAGGGGAGACCTGAGGAAGTGTCCTTAACAATTGTGCCTATAATGCATGACTGTGTGGGAAAGCACAACTGAGAGAAACCATCAGTCAGTCATGAGGGTGCTCCCCCTCCTCCAAGCATCTTCTACATGTCCACTCCCCAAACTTCATTACTGAGAAATTTGGTTTCTATGAGTTCTGTGGGCATAAACTGCATTCAAACAATAATGATGCAGAGCTGAGTTCATCAAACTGAGCATCTTGTCATACTGTTTTCAAAACCAGTTCTGTTAGAGTTGTACTTAGTGAGGATAAGTCTAATAAAAGGGTCTATTGATTCTCAGTGAATGCAACTACTCTGAGTGATGTCATAGTGGTGCATTTGTGCTGCTGTTCATCAAAAGCCACAAAATAGACATCATCAAGGAAGAACCTTAATATATTTTGCTTTAGAGCAAATAATTTAAGATGTATTTAAAATAGTAAATAAAAATTGAGAGAAGATACAGTTCAATGGTAGAGGACTTGCTCAGCATGTGTGAGACACTAAATTCATTTGCCAGCACAGCAGGAAAAAATGTTCTCTGGAGCTTGTCATGGTGGTTTATACATATAATTCTAGCCTTGGGAGGCCAAGGTAAGAGGAGACAGATCATGGCCAGATGGGCTATTATAGCAAATTCCAGGCCAGCTCAGGCTACACAGCAAAACTAGACCTCAAAGAAAAAGAAAATAAACAACTAATATATGCAAAAACAAAAAATATAAAGGAGATATTTTGTGGTCACATGCAAGTCAAGCTAAATAACAAAACAAAACAAACAGAAAAGAAAGCAATATAAGGACCAAATAACTAGACACATTAAATCTAATAGAAGAGAAAGTGGGGAAAAGCCTCAATCTCGTTGGCATAGGTGACAATTTCCTGAACAGGACACCAATAGCTCTGGCTCTAAGACCAATGAACAGTAAATGGACCTCATGAAACTGAAAAGCTTCTGGAAGGCAAAGGACATCATCATTAGAACAAAACAGCAGCCTACAGATTGGGAAAGGATCTTTACCAACCCCACATCTGACAGATGGCTAATATCCAAAATTTACAAAGAGCTCAAGAAATCAAATACCAAGAAACCAAATAACCCAATCAAAAAAATGGGGTACAGAGCTAAACCGAGAAGTCACAAAAGAGGAATCTCTAATGGCTGAGAGACACTTGAAGAAATGCTTAATATCCTTAATAATCAGAGAAATGCAACTCAAGATGACTCTGAGATTCCATCTCACATCAGTCAGAGTGGCTAAGATCAAAAACTCAAATGACAGCACATGCTGGCGAGGTTGTGGAGAATGGGGAACACTTGGTGTTCTCCATCCCCTCTGACTCTTGCATTCTTTCCACGCAGGTTCCCTGAGCTTTGAGGGGGAGGGATTTATTTGATGGAGATACCACATTTAGGACTGAGTGTTCCAAGGTCTCTCATTCTCTGCACATTGTCCATTTGTGGTTCTTTGTATTTGTTCCCTTCTGCTCCAGGAGGAAGCTTCTCTGATGAAGGCTCAGCAAGTTACTGAACGATGAGTGTACCAGAATGTTGTTAGAAGTCATTCCTTTGCTACTATCCTTTATCAGAATAGTAGCATTTGGTTTCCCTCCAGGTCCCTGGTATATCTAGTCTCAGGTTCTTGGCCACTTGTCTTGTGTCAGGCATAGGTTCTATTTCATAGAGTGGGACTCAAATGCAATCAGATAGTGTTTGTTTACTCCCACAACTTTTGTGCCAGTATTGTACCAGTGTATCTTGCAGGCAGGTCACTGCTGTAGATCACAGGGTAAATAGCTGGATTGGTGGAACCGAACTTTTTAAATTATTCAACACTTATTTATGAGTAACTATATTCACTTATAAATATATAAACACTTACCTACTAACCCTACAAATTATTACAACCCCCATGACCTAACCACTAAACCTACTGATAACTATTACAACTAATTTCATAACCTTTTAGAAGGATCTCTGGGGCGGGTCCTCAGTCGTGAGGAACACAGTTCCTTTAATGAACTTAGCAGTCTTTCTTCTGGAATATCTCAGATGTAGATTCATTAGGGTAAATTGGCTATGGCGGTTTCACCTTAAATAAGGCTTGAGGCTTTCTTCTCTCTGGAAGACCTCAGCTGTCTGTAGGCCAACTTATTTCCTTTTATCAGCAACTCTGCCGCTCTGCCTCAGTCTTTAAAGCTGGCCACAGTTCCGTTCAGGCCACTGTACAGACAGGTCAAATGCCTCTAGTCAAAAGCTGAGCCACAGGGTTTAGTCCTTGGCCTTTTGCTGTCTGGCTGAGGCTTTCTCTGCTCACCAGCTTCTTTCTGTCTCAGGGAGATCTGGCCATCAGCCCACCCGAACTTTCTCCATCATGGGAGAAAAACTACTCGTTGTCCTTTCTAGCATGCGGACTCGCTAGCATGGAGCCCCTAGCACACTGCTCTCCCAGGCTCATCTACTTGTCCTTAAATAGGATCACTCCTTGTTCCACCTGCTTCAGCTTAATTTGGGCTCTGCTCACTTAGCAGTTGAAAATAGTGCCAGGTCATAAAGTCTTTCCCTGTTTCACCTGGCTTCAACCTTGTTTTTAGTCCATAGGCTCCCCTCATTTCACTTGACTTTCACGAGACTTCATCCTTGCTTTTAGTCCACAAGCTGATAAGCTAATTGCTCACAGCCAAGTTGATCTTCATGCCCCAGATTAAGAGACTGTATCAGAAACCTAGATATTTACTAAATCTAATTCATATTAATCTAACTCCCTACAGATTGGTGTTTATCTTTCTCTTCCAGCAGTGTGCAGAGTACCTTCCAATATTAAAAACACTAGGTGGCAGGGGTCAGAGCTTTAAGTAGGTACCAGTTCAACTTTTCTGTGTTCAGAGAATTATACAGGTATTATCTTCAACAATAGGGCCTTACCATCAATTTGTGAAGAACAACCAATAGCCTTGGTACTAGCCTGGGTCATTCTGAGATTCCCATGGGATCCCTTGGGTCAAGAGTTCATTAATTTTGGTGTATGTGCACATGTATGTGCAGAGGCATACAACTGTGAGTGCATAAAAGCCAGATGAGGACATCAGGTCTCTTGCTGTATCGTTTTACACCATATTTCCTTAAGATAAAATCTTAGATAAGTTCTTTTTTTTCTTTTTTTAAATTTTTTAAAAATAATTTATTTTTTATTTCTTCAAGTTACATCTCAATCACAATCCCCTCCCTACTCCCCCCTCCAGTCCCACCCTCCTCCTCCTCAGCCCCCCATCCTCTTCCCTTTTTTCTTTTAGTTTAAGGTATTTCTTTTTCCCCCCAACAGCTCTTCCTTTCAGTTCAACAAATGGTTCTTTCTCTTATAACTATAAATACAATACAAAACAACAGAAATAACTAGGCCACAATTATGAGAGTTATATGGCTTAGCATACATTCCTGATGTCCAGTCCGTAAGTATTTGGCACCTGACTTTTACATTCTACTATCTAACCATCTCCATGAGTTTAAAGTTCTATATCTGACTCAGCTTTCATACTAACTTGCCTCACAATTGTAAAAATATCTTCTTAGATCCAGAACACCCTCTTGATTCCTAAACAACTCAAAATTCAACTATGAGACTCTAGCAATCTATTCTTCAACCACCTCAGAGACCTGAGAGGGATAAATGTATCTGATTATATAGGAAGTGCAGGGCCTGCAGCTTCCAAAACTAAGAAATGACATATCAGTTGCTGCCTGGACAGTTCCCATTTTCTCTCCATACATTACAGCATCGATCTTCAGTCATTTGGCCCCATTTCTCTGACAGACATTGATTGTAGAGCAGGAATTATGAAGGACTTACCTACCCTGTCTTGGCAGAGCTAGACTGTCGACTTACCTGCTTCCAAGTTTTGTCATTTTTGGACAGCAGTCTGTCTACAGTTGAAACAAGGGATTTTTCTTGCCAAGAGAAAGGTTTACCACCAATTCAACCATCTCCCACTGGAGATTCTTCGATGCTCATCTTCTACTTGGAGTAGAATCGGGGGTGCTGTCAGCAGCTGACATGTCTCGATATCAAAAAATCTTAAGTTAAGAAAACATCTTTGAATGCCATATTCTGCAGATCTCTTGAGGTTTTTGAAGAGGCCCTATCTATCTCTTATATTTAGATAAGCAAATATTGCTTGTCTCTTAGCAACTTGATTTCTGAGTAGCTTAGAAAATAACTGTGATAGACTGTCATAGTAACTAACAAAATGACACATTTGCATGACTATTAGTTTCCATTTCTTAATTATCCTAAACAGTTTATGATGGTCGGTAGCAAGAGGCCAAAACTTTACATTTCATTTTTAAGCATTACTAGGAACAATACCTTTAAGAAGCGTTACCCTTAATTTTGTATCAATATACAAAGATCAATACCAATGTGGCCAAATATAATCTTAATTTTGTATCAATATACAAAGATCAATACCAATGTAGACCAATACAATCTTATTTTTGCATTAATATACAATGATCAGTACCAATTTAGCCAAATATAATATTAATTTTGTATCAATATACAAAGGTATAAGGCCATATTCAATAATCTGTCCTTTTTTCTTTCTTTTTTTTTTTTTGGTTTTTCGAGACAGGGTTTCTCTGTGTAGCCCTGGTTGTCCTGGACTCACTTTGTAGACCAGGCTGGCCTCGAACTTGCAAAGATCCGCCTGCCTCTGCCTCCCAAGTGCTGGGATTAAAGGTGTGCACCACCACTGCCCGGCTTGTCCTTTTTTTCTTGATCTTTCCTATACTATGTCTATGTCCCATTTTTTTCTCAAGTCTGTTCACTCCTACATAGGAGAGAAAGAAGGATACAGAAAAGAAAAAGAGAGAAGTCCCTGGGTCTAACCTCTAAAACCCATTTAACATGACCATTTAACAGCTTGTAGTCTTTTCCCCTAAATAACAAAATTTTCTATTATCCATCAAATAACCAAAGGGGCGGGGGAACACCCTCCCTACCTTCTGGGGATGGGATGTTGTTCTCTTAAAATGACTTCCTGCTGATTTGGGACGTAGTAAACCTGTTTGGGCCCAAATAAGAATGGAAAAATGGTTAAAAATGTTAATAGAATCATTTGATGTTCAGTCCTTTTGTGCTCAGCTATTTAGATGTCCTAAAAAGTTTGTAGACAGAAGCTGATCTTCAGAGCTTTACTGAAGTTTTGGCTGGAGCAGTCTGTGGAGCTGAATGATCTTAGCGATTTTGAGTTGTGGTTGTAGACTTTTGAGGAAGTCTGCAAGGCTGGATATCTGGGTCACTCGTCTTCTTTGGTGTCTGATCTGTTTTCTGCTGAGGTTTCCGTTGTTCAGTTGTCCCTGGATTCCTTGAATGGATGATTTAAATCTCCTGGAAAGATAAGAACAGAGCCCTGCTCTAATCCTAACTCTGGGACAATTACCTTTGGTGGGGCGGGGGGGGGGGGGCAGGTAATATTTTTCCTGGAGCAAATTTGGTTTTTTGACAATATATAAAGTATTACTTTTCAATCTGGATTAAAGAAGAAATTATTTTGATATTTTGGAGCTAAACAAACCTTTAGTGTATATATATTGAGATCTCAGAGGACAATTTGTTTGAATTGCAGCCTGCCTTTTGTAAGTAGCTTTTAAACTTAAATCCTTCCAGATCCTATGTGCCTGACTCTGCATTCTAAGTTTTGGGATCAAAGACATGTGGTTCCCAACTGATGGGATTAAAGATGTGCTCCACCACCCCTAGATCGAAGTTTTTCTCTGTTCAGAGCTTGTTTTGTATCAGGCTGACCTTGAGCTCTGTTTCTGTGTCTAGTGTGTTGGGATTAAGGGTGTGTTCTTCTCCAATTATGGGACTAAGGGTGTGCACCATCACCACCCTGTTTCTTGTAACTCTAGAATTTATAAGACAACTAACTCTATAGTGATCCTCCTGTCTCTGCTGGAGGTGAAGGCATGGGCTAACACCACGCATTATTTTACCTTAGCTCTAAATTTTTTCAACTCTTGGAGGTTTGTAAAACCAGGTCGAACAGCTGTCACCTTTAATTTATTTACAGTGTTTTAAACCTGTTACCTGCTTTTTAATGCCAAACCATGGAAATATCCTATACCTCTACAAAAAAAAAAAAAAAAAAAAGAACTTTTAAGCTGCTATCGAGTTTGTGTAATCTCTGTAGCCACCTGCAGTCTAACATTCTAGTCTGAAATTAAGGCTGTTTTCCTTTCATGCCAGTAAGACAATTATACCTTTGGTAAATTATAGTTTGAAATTTTTATATTGTATTTTTATTATATTTTTAAGCTTATTAACTCTTTCCTTAAAAAAAGTATTATTTACTTCTAGAACATAGTTTCCTCCCTCCTCCCCTCCTGGTCCCTCCCTCCCTCTCTCCTTCCTCCTTCCCTCCCTCCCTCCTTGTTCCTCTACTTGGTACTCTCCTTCTTCTCAGATAAGGTGGGCCCTCACATATGATACTCCCTCAGATCTTGCGTCATGTGAGGGTCAAGAGCTTCCACTTGTACTGGAGCTTGATAAGGCACACCATCTAGGGTGTGGTGTTCCACTAACCTGCAGCAGATTCCATGACTCACTGGTGAGTAGAATTTTTCCTAGGATAGATATGCTAGGTTCCTATCTATTTGGGTGTGTGTGTTGTAGGATAGTTATCCTCTGATACATGGTTAATATCCATTTGTACAGGAATACATGCCATGTTTATCTTTCTGGGACTGTGTCAGCTCACTTAGGATGAGCTCTTCTAGTTCCATCCATTTGGTTTTGAATTGCATGATTTCCTCATTTCTGATAGCTGCGTAGTATTCCATTGTGTAAATGTACCACAGTTTTTTTATCCATTCTTCAGTTGAAGGACATCTGGGTTGTTTCCAGTTTCTGGCTATTACAAATAAAGCTGCTATGAACATTGTTGAGGCAATGTCCTTGTGGTTTCATTTCGAATATTTTGGATATATGCCCAAGAAGGGTATGGCTGGTTTTTGAGGTAGATTTATTCCCAATTTTCTAAGATATCTCCAGATTGATTTCCAAAGTGGTTGCACAAGTTTGCAGTCCCACCAGCAATGGGGGAGTGTTCCCCTTTCTCCACATCCTTGCCAGCATGTGCTATCATTTGAGTTTTTGATCTTAGCCGCTCTGACAGGTGTGAGATGAAATCTCAGAGTTGTTTTAAGTTGCATTTCCCTGATGACCAAAGATGTTGAACATTTCCTCAAATTCCTCTCAGCCTTTAGAGATTCCTCTTCTGGGAATTCTTGGATTAGCTCTGTACCCCATGTATTGATGGGGTTATTTGATTTTTTGGTGTTTAATTTCTTCAGTTCTTTATATATTTTGGATATTAGCCCTCTGTCAGATGTTGGGTTGGTGAAGATCCTTTCACAGTCTGTAGGCTGCCATTTTGTTCTAAGGACAGTGTCCTTTGCCTTACAGAAGCTTTTCAGTTTTATAAGGTCCCATTTATTGATTGTTTGTTTTAGTGCCTGAGCTATTGGTGTTCTATTCAGGAAGTTGCTACCAGTGCCAATGATTTCAAGGCTTTTCCCTACTTTCTCTTCTATTAATGTTAGTGTGTCTGGATTTATGTTGAGGTCCTTGATCCACTTAGACCTAAGTTTTGTACAGGGTGATAAGTATGGATCTATTTGCATTCTTCTATATGTTGACATCCAGTTAGACCAGCACCATTTATTGAAGATGCTTTCCTTTTTCCATTGTATGTTTTTGGCTTCTTTATCAAAAATTAAGTGACCATAGGTGTGTGGGTTTATTTCTGGGTCTTCAATTCGATTCCATTGGTCAACTGGTCTGTTTCTATACCAGTACCATGCTGTTTTTATTACTATTGCCCTGTAGTACAGCTTGAAATCCGGGATGGTGATACCTCCAGATGTTCTGTTATTGTACATGAATGATTTAGCTATTCTGGGTCTTTTGTTATTCCATATGAAGTTGACAATTGTTTTTTCCAGATCTGTAAAAAATTGAGTTGGTATTTGGATAGGAATTGCATTGAATCTGCATATTGCTTTTGGTAAGATTGCCATTTTTATTATGTTAATTCTACCTATCCATGAACAAGGGAGATCTTTCATCTTTTGATATCTTCTTCAATTTCTTTCTTCAGGGACTTGAACTTCTTATCATACAGGTCTTTTACTTGCTTGGTTAGAGTTACCCCCAGGTATTTTATATTATTTGTGGCTATTGTGAAGGGTGTTGATTCCCTTATTTCTTTCTCAGCCCATTTATCTTTTGTGTAAAGAAGGGCTACTGATTTTTTTGAATTGATTTTGTATCCGGCCACCTTGCGGAAGGAGTTTATCAGCTGTAGAAGTTCTCTGGTGGAATTTTTGGGGTCACTGATATATACTATCATATCATCTGCAAATAGGGATACTTTGACTTCTTCCTTTCCAATTTGTATCCCCTTGATCTCTTTTAGTTGTCTTAATGCTCTAGCTAAAACTTCAAGTACTATGTTGAAGAGATATGGGGAGAGTAGGCAGCCTTGCCTTGTCCCTGATTTTAGAGGAAATGCTATAAGTTTCTCTCCATTTAGTTTGATGTTGGCTATTGGCTTGCTGTAAATTGCCTTTATTATGTTTAAATATGGTCCTTGTATGCCTGATATCTCTAAGACTTTTAACATGAAAGGGTGCTGTATTTTGTCAAAAGCTTTTCCAGCGTCCAATGAGATGATCATGTGGTTCTTTTCTTTTAGCTTGTTTAGGTGGTGGATTACATTGATGGATTTTCTAATGTTGAACCACCCCTGCATCCCTGGGATGAAGCCTACTTGATCATGGTGTATGATACTTTTGATGTGATCTTGGATCCAGTTTGCAAGTATTTTATTAAGTATCTTTGCATCCATGTTCATAAGGGAAATTGGTCTGAAATTTTCTTTCTCTATTGGGTCTTTGTGAGGTTTAGGTATCAGGGTGACTGTGGCCTCATAGAATGTGTTTGTCAGTATTCCTTCTGTTTCTATGTTGTGGAAGAGTTTGAAGAATATTGGTGTTAGCTCTTCTTTGAATGTCTGGTAGAATTCTGTGCTGAAACTATCTGGGCCTGGGCTTTTTTTGGTTGGAAGACTTCTAGTGACTTCTTCTATTTCCTTAAGGGTTATAGGGCCATTTAATTTGTTTACCTGTTCTTGATTTAACCTTGGTAGGTGGAATCTATCAAGAAAATTGTCCATTTCATTTAGATTTTCCAATTTTGTGAAGTACAAGCTTTTGAAGTAGGACCTAACGATTCTTTGCATTTCCTCAATGTCTGTTGTTATTTCCCCCTTTTCATTTCTGATTTTGTTGATTTGGGTATTTTCCCTCTGCCTTTTAGTTAGTTTAGCTAAGGGCTTGTCTATTTTGTTGATTTTCTCAAAGAACCAGCTCTTGGTTTTGTCGATTCTTTGTATTGTTCTTTTTGTTTCTAAGTTGTTGATTTCAGCCCTGAGTTTGATAATTTCCTCTCGTCTGCTCCTCTTGGGAGTGTTTGCTTCTTTTTGTTCTAGCTCTTTCAGGTGTGCTTTTAGGTGGCTAGTATAGGAACTCTCCAGTTTCTTTTTGAAGGCACTTAGTGCTATAAACTATCCTCTTGGCACTGCTTTCAATGTGTCCCATAAGTTTCGGTATGTTGTGCCTTCATTTTCATTGAGTTCTAAGAAGATTTTAATTTCTTTTTTTATTTCTTCCCTGACCCAGAAGTCATTGAGGAGAGAGTTGTTCAGTTTCCATGTTTTTGCAGGCACTCTGTTGTTTTTGTTATTGTTGAAGCCTAGCTTTATTCCATGATGGTCTGACAAGTTACAAGGAGTGATTTCAATTTTCCTGTATCTGTTAAGGCTTGCTTTGTGACCGACTATATGGTCAATTTTGGAGAAGGTTCCGTGAGGTGCCGAGAAGAAAGTGTATTCTTTTGTTTTGGGGTGAAATGTTCTGTAGATATCAATTAGGTCCATTTGATTCATGACATCTGTGAGGTTCATTATTTCTCTGTTTGGTTTCTGCATTGTTGATCTGTCCAGTGGTGAGAGTGGTGTGTTGAAGTCTCCCACTATTAATGTGTGAGGTCCAATGTGGAATTTGAGCTTCAATAGTGTTTCTTTAATGAATATGGGTGGTCTTACATTTGGGGCATAGATGTTTAGTATTGAAATTTCATCTTGGTGGATTTTTCCCTTGATGAGTATGTAGTATCCTTCCCCAACTCTTTTGATTAATGTTGGTTGAAAGTCCAATTTGTTGCATACTAGAATTGCTACTCCAGCTTTTTCCTTGGGTCCATTTGCTTGGTATATCTTTTTCCAGCCCTTTACTTGGAGGTAATGTCTGTCTTTTTTGCTGAGGTGTGTTTCTTGTAAGCAGCAAAATGTGGGATTCTGTTTGTGCATCCATTCTGCTAGCCTGTGCCTTTTTATTGGGGAATTGAGTCCATTGATGTTGAGAGATATTAATGACCAGTGATTGTTACTTCCTGACATCTTGATGTTGGTGGAAATAGTGTGTGTGTGTGAGCTTCTTTTCTTTTGGTTTTGCTGCAGGCATGCTATTTGCTTCCTGTGCTTTCTTGTGTATAGTTAACCTCTTTGGGTTGGCGTTTTCCTTCCAACATCTTCTGTAGAGCTGGATTTGTGTATAGATATTGTTTAAATTTAGCTTTGTCATGGAATATCTTGTTTTCTCCATCTATGTTGATTGACAATTTTGCAGGGAATAGTAGTCTGGCCTGGCATTTGTGGTTTTTTAGGGTCTGCAAGACATCTGTCCAGGCCCTTCTGGCTTTTAGAGTCTCTGAAGAAAAGTCAGGTGTGATTCTGATAGGTTTGCCATTATATGTTATTTGACCCTTTTCTCTAGCAGCTTTTAAAATTCTTTCTTTGTTCTGTACATTTAGTGTTTTGATTATTATGTGGTGGGAAGATTTTCTTTTCTGGACTAATCTATTTGGGGTTCTGTAAGCTTCTTGTACAGTTACAGGCATCTCTTTTTTTAGATTTGGGAAATTCTCTTCAATGATTTTGTTGAAGATATTTTCTGGTCCATGGAGGTGGGACTCTTCTCTTTCGTCTATTCCTATTATTCTGAGATTTCGTCTTTTCATTGTGTCCTTGATTTCCTGAAGGTTTTGTGTCAGGACTTTTTTAGATTTGACATTTTCTTTCACAGATGTATCAATTTCTTCAGTTTTATCCTCTGAGCCTGAAATTCTTTCTTCCATCTCTTGTATTCTGTTGGTGATGCTAGTGTCTGTAGTTCTGATTCTTTTCTTAAGGTTTTCCAGTTCTATGGATGTCTCGGATTGGATTTTCTTCATTACTTCAAATTCCCTTTTCAGGTTTTCCATTCCTTTAAGCGCTTTGTTCATTTCCATCACCTCCTTTGCAGTACTTTGTTGTTGCTCTCTGAGGTATTTTATTTCCTCCCTTAGGCCTTCTATTATTAATATAAGTGTAGGATTAAGGTCATTTTCCTTTGTTTCAATTGTGTTAGGCTGTCCAGAGTTGTCTGTAGCACTATTGTTAGGATCTGGAGACATCCTATTGTTTTGGTTTTTTTTTTTTTTTTATCATGTTCTTCCGCTGACCTTTTGTCATCCCATTGACCCAGGTGTTACCTGTTTGTTTCTTTTGTCAGCTGACCTTGGTGCTCAGGAACACTCCCTGCCCTGGGGGTTGGCTGATCCTGAGATCCTGGTGTTTACCTCCAGATGGCGGGCAGGTTCCTGTAATAGACTGACTGGCTCTCAGAGAGGAGGGTGGCTGCCCCTCTCCTCAACTGCTTGTGACCCAATTGGACCAATATAGAGGGGATTGGAGTGGGGAGAGGGCTAGCCCCTGAAGACCTGGGAGCTGACAGGTCTCCTCAGAAAGGCAGGTAGAGCTGTGGTTGGGCCTGTGTTCTCCTCTCACTGACCCAGTCCTTCTGGCTCCCCAGCTAGGCTGACTATGCAGGCAGGGAGCTCCACCCACAATGGCTGCAGGTCCTCAGTGTGCCTGTTGCTGACTGCCTCAGATGCTTGGGTGCTAGGGTGAGTGACCCACCCGCCCAGTATGTGGAGAACACACAGTCGCGGGCTCTGTTTGCAGGCAGTCTTGGCTCCTAATTGCTTTACTGTGACTGGGTTAGGTCTCTGTCTCTCCGCTATAGTGCACACTCTGCTGCCATGTTGGAAACTCCAGAAAAAAAATCTCACTTATCTTTGTTCTTGTGGTGCGGCTGTTTTTCCCTCTTGGGTGTACAGGTCCCAGTGCAGACTGGATATCAGGCAGACAGGCCGGGCCGCTGGTCTGTGGCTGGAGCCGTGGGCTGGGTCCGCTCCTGGGCTAGATCTCTAGCCAGAGCTCCTCTCCAGACCGGTGATGGAACTGGCTGATCTCAGGGTGGTGTTCCCGGGAACTGTGTGGGCTGTTTTACCTGGTGACCGGTCTCAATGTTCACCGTGGGAATTCAGACACCATCTGTGTTTCACTGTTGGCTAGGGACCTCACATTCACTCCACAGTGACTAATCTCATTCACCTACTACTCAGATGCACTGCTCTATGGTCGGCACCATCTTGGATCCCCGCCTTAGATAAGTTCTTAAGATAAAGTTGCTGAACCTGAACCTAGGCTGGTATCCACAAAACCTCAATGATCATTCTATCTCCACACCCCACAATGAGGCCACATCTGGGTGTTTAAGCAGATGCTGGGGATTTGATTTCAGGGCCTCATGCTTGCATAACAAATTCTCTTACCTACTGAGTCATCTCCCAGCACTAGAGAATTCTGAGTATTCTATTGTTCATATCACAAATTATAAAGGAAACATAATTGGTAGTATTATTAAGAGTTTAAAAAATCAGCTGGATACGGTGGTAAACACCTGTAATCCTAGCATTCAGGAGATTTAGACAGGACAGTCACTGATTTCAAGACAACTACATAGTAAGACCCTGTATATTTAAACACACACACACACACACACACACACACACACACACACACACACCACTAATTAGAAAAATGACACCATAAGGAAAAAGATTAAAAATTTTGAACAAGATTCTGAGATGTGAAAGACCAAGTTTACCCCAAATATATGGAAGGATGATTGCCATTATTATTGATTAGGGAAGTATAAATATACACTATGGTTGATGATAAAAAGGTAATAATAATAGCTATATTGAAATCAATGTTGTATCAAAAGTCATTTCCAAAATAGACTACTTGCTTATACCTAGTTTTGACTGAGGAGGCGCAAGTGAGCACAATGGAATTTATGGAACCAAGTTAAGATTATCCACAGCTGCCAGAACACTGTTCCTTGAGTGTGCTTTTTAGATGATCAATCCAAATTGGGTCATTATTATTTAGCGAGCAAAGGAAATTGTTATGTTCGTGATGACACCTATATTGAAACCATCAAAATATGTCTGTAGTCAGACAAGCTTCATCTTATTTGTTCATTACATTTTACCCAACCCATAAAACCAAGCCAACCAACACTGGATAGAAGACAGAAATAAAAACCCCACAACAGAAGGTTCTTACTTCTATCATTACTTGTACCACCACCACCAGAGCCAGCAACATCACTGGCACCATTGACAAGGCCACAAGAGTCAGAATGTTATGTACAGGTAAATTGTGTTTTGGAGAATAAGTCTGAGACATCTAACAAGTTTATGCAAAGTATCTTTTAATTTTTTGTTGCATGGTTATCCTCTATAAGCTAATTTTTATTTCTTGGTTCTTTCAAGAAATGATGTTTTAGTATCATGAATATTGTAATTATATTAATTTAAAATATAATGTGATTTTTTTTGCAAGGTGAGTCAGTCCAATGACTGATTAAGGCAGAATAACAAAGAACTCTTAAAAGATATTCAGCTTCAAAGTGGGGCAACCTTAAGCTTAGTTTAATATATGAAAATGTTTAAATTTGTTGACTGGTAATGAAAAATAAACCTTTGTTAAATAATCATCCTGCAATATAAATTCTTTCTGAAAACATAATCAAACTGGCTGGAGAAGTAGTTCAGTTGTAGAGTATTTTTTTTGGAAAGCACAAAGCCTTGGTTGTGGGAGTGCATTTATCTAACCCCAGGACAAGGTGGTAGAGGCAGTAGGGTAGGCCTTCAAGCTTATCCTTGGATACTTAGTCTGAGGCTAGCTTATGAAGCATGAGGCCCTGTCTCAAACAAGTGTGATGAAAAAAGAATTTGGCAAGGAAATAAATTATTTCCTGCATAAGCCTTTATTGATACAACATTAAATTTAATAATTAAAAGCAGTCTATTTCCAGAATATGTGTATCACAGGTACTGGAGGAAAGGTTGGATTAATCATAAATCATCATAGAAGAATTTTGTTTGTTGGTTTTGACAGAAAGAGAGCCACATGGAAGGAAAACACTCTTATATGACTCTGTAGACAGCAATATGGATTCTTTTTAATTTTCCAGATTGCCCAAAAGCGGCTTTCGGAGAACACTATCTCATAAGCTCTAAAGTAGTAGTTATTTTTATAGAAGCCATTTCACCCCTTCAGCATCATTATTTAGGTTTTATGACATTTTGAGTCCTTCAGAATTATAACCACACCCCAGAAAGACTGAACCTTTTACAATCATCAGGAAACACATGTTGTAAAGCACTAATGGAGCTGAAACCTTTTAAGGAAACATTGGTCTGAGTAGTCATTTTCCTCTTGAGGATGAGATTAAATAGCCAAGCTCCAGGTGAGAGCATATGCAGGATGTATCTGAAGTAGGGAATTTCTTTGAAGAGATTTAACAAATAAGATTGTTTCTGGGAAATGCTGATTAACACATCCTCAAAAGAGACAGGTACAAGGAAGCAGGATGAGGCATAGAGAATATGTAAAGAGGAAATAAAACTAGGTGGAGTTGTACAGCTGTGGGCAAGGTAATGTTGAAAAAGTAAAGCACATGAAAAGTCAACCAATAAAACAGTACCTGCCTACCAGTTAATTGTAATGAGAACAAAAATATCCACATACTCCTGGGGAATAGCTAATCTGTCAGGTATGTCCCAGCTACAGCTGTGTTTTAAAGGCTTATATAGAGTGATGCAGAACATAGACTAAAGGAATAGTTGTAGAAATTTCAAATTTGATGTGAGATTTGTGTGTGTGAGTGTGTATTCTTTTATCAAATAGGCAATCAGATGGCATTATACTTTGCAAAATTTGAAAGATAATGTTCAAACTTCATGTAGACTAAGTTAAGTATGGCTTTGAAAACCTAGCTATAACCCTAAACTGCTCTAGCTTCATGATGTTAAACTAGTATATTTTGTGATTCTTTTTCACCAGATTGCTTGATTTTCATGAAAAAAAAAACACTTAAATAATCATCATCATAATATATTAAATAATTGACATTTCTTGTCAAAACTGAAAAGCATCCAGTGGCAGAAAGACAAACAGCAAAGAAAACTACCAGTCACAGTTTTGCAGCAACAGAACCACTGAAGCTGACAGTAGAGTGTTTTTATTTAAACCTTTTAAATAAACTGCATTATTTAAACCTGTTAACGATGTAATAGGATGGGTTTAATTATGCACAAATCTTTTTTTTAATGTTTATTTATCTATCACTTCAGTTTACATCTCCATCACAGTACCCTCTTTCCACCCCTCCCAGTCCCTTCCTCCCACCCTCTACCCCCTATCCCTTCCATCCCACTCCTCCAGAGTGGAGTGTCCCTACATATCAGTCACTTGCCCCAGTTCAGCAGTCATATGAGGGCCAAGAGCCTCCTCATATACCGGGGGCCTACAAGGCATCACCACTAGGGCAAAGTGTCTTATTGACAGGTAACAAAGTCTATGTTCCTGTTCCCTTTGGTGTATTGGTTGGAGTATAGTTATCCTGTACTATATGGCTAATTATAAGTGAATAGATGCCATGTGCATCCTTCTGAGTCTGGTGTTAGCTCACTCACAATGAGCTTCTCCTGTTCTATCCATTTGGCTGCATATTGCATGATTTTGTTGTTTCTGATGGCTGAGTAGTATTTCATTGTGTAGATGTACCACAGTTTTTCTTATCCATTCCTTGGTTGAGGGACATCTGGATTGTTTCCAGTTTCTAGCTATTACAAATAAGGCTGCAATGAACACAGATGAGGAAACGTACTTCTGGTTTGGTGAGGAATCATTTGGTTGTATACCCAGAAGTGGTATGGCTGGGTCTTGAGGTAGAGCTATTACAAGTTTTTTTTTATATATATACTTTATTTTTTTATTTCTTCAAGTTACATCTTAGTCACAAACCCTTCCCTACTTCCCCCTCCTGTTCCACCCTTCCACCCTTTTCCCCGCAACAGCTCTCCCTTTCAGTCCAACAAATGGTTCCTTCTCTTATAACAGTAAATACTATACAAAACAACAGAAATAAATAGGCGACAATTATGAGAGTTGTATGGATTAGCATACATTCCCAATATCCAGAACATATGTATTTGGCCCCTGACTTTAACATTCTACTATCTAACCATCTCCATGAGTTTAAAGTTCTATATCTGACTCAGCTTTCATACTAACTTGCATCATGTCGCGTCCCTCTCGACCAGCAAGAAATGACGCAACTCACAAAAGC
>CAJQZJ010031994.1:1962329-1979882 GCA_907164525.1 Lophiomys imhausi | reverse complement strand
CCAGATCAGCGGTCTTAGCCAAATATGGACTTGTTTACCACCGAGAGCGCTCACCGTCGGGCTGGTGGAAGGCGGAGACCAGTGCCATTTTTAAGGCGCGGCACGTCGCAGCTCTCTACAGCATCACAATTTTAAAAACATCTTCTTAGATCCAGAACACCCTCTTGATTCCTAAACAACTCAAAATTTAACTATGAGACTCTAACTATCTATTCTTCCACCACCTCAGAGACCTGAGAGGGATAAATATATCTGATTATGTAGGAAGTGCAGGGCCTGCATCTTCTAAAACTAAGAAATGACATATCAGTGGCTGCCTGGACAGTTCCCGTTTTCTCTCCATATGTTACAGCATCAATCTTCAGCCGTTTGGCCCCGTTTCTCTGACAGACATTGATTGTAGAGTAGGAATTATAAGGACTTACCTACCCCGTCTTGGCAGAGCTAGGCTGTCGACTTACCTGCTACCAAGTTTTGTCCTTTTTGGACAGCAGTCTGTCTATAGTTGAAGCAAGGGGTTTTTCTTGCCAAGAGATAGGCTTGCCACTAATTCAACCATTTCACACTGGTGATTCTTTGATGCTCATCTTTAAAAAATATCACCAGACTGATTTCCACAGTAGTTGTACCAGCTTGCACTCCCACCAGCAATGGAGGAGTGTTCCCCTTTCTCAACAACCTCGCCAGCATGTGCTGTCATTTGAGGTTTTGATCTTAGCCATTCTGACAAGTGTGAGATGGAATCTCAGAGTCTTCTTAAGTTACATTTCTCTGAAGAGTAAGGATGCTGAGCATTTCTTCAAGTGTCTCTCAGCCATAAGGGATTCCTCCTTTGTGAATTCTCTGTTTAGCTCTGTTTCCCATTTTTTGATTGGATTATTTGGTTTCATGGCATTTAATTTCTTGAGTTCCTTGCAAATTTTGGATATTATCCATCTGTCAGATGTGGGGTTAGTAAAGGTCTTTTCCCAATTTGTAGGTTACTGTTTTGATAGAACGACAGTGTCCTTTGCCTTACAGAAGCTTTTCTGTTTCATGAGGTCCCATTTATTGATTGTTGGTCTTAGATCCTGAGCTTTTGGTGTTCTGTTCAGGAAGTTGTCACCTGGGCCAATGAGTTTGAGGGTTTTACCCAGTTTCTCTTCTAATAGATTTAGTGTGTCAGCCTTATGTTAAGGTCTTTGATCCACTTGGACTTATGTTTTGTACAAGGTGATAAGTATGGGTCCAATTTCTTTCTTTTACATGTTGACATCCAGTTGGACCAGCACCATTTGTTGAAAATGCTGTCCTTTTTCCATTGTACAGTTTTGGCTTCTTTGTCAAAAATTAAGTGGCCATAGGTGTGTGGGTTCATTTCTCAGTCTTCAATTCGATTCCATTGATCTACTGGTCTGTTTCTATACCAATACCATGCTGTTTTTAAACTATTGCTCTGTAGTACAGCTTGAAATCTGGGATGGTGATACCTCCAGATGCTTTTTTATTATACAGGATTGATTTAGCTATTCTGGTTTTTTTTGTTATTTCATTTGAAATTGAGAATTGCTTTTTCCAGGTCTATAAAGAATTGTGGTGGTATTTTGATAGGAGTTGCACTGAATCTGTATATAGCTTTTGGCAGGATGGCCATTTTTATTATGCTGATCCTACCCTATCTATGAGCATGGGAGATCTTTCCATCTTCTGATGGCCTCTTCAATTTCTTTCTTCAAGGACTTGAAGTTCTTGTCATACATGTATTTCACTTGCTTGGTTAGAGTTACCCACAGGTATTTTATATTGTTTGTGACTATTGTGAAGTGTGTTGTTTCCCTAATTTCTTTCTCAGCCCATTTTTTTTTTATAAAGAAGAACTTCTGATTTTTTTGAATTCATTTTGTATCCAGCCACCTTGCTGAAGGTGTTTATCAGCTATAAGAGTTCTCTGGTGGAATTTTGGGGTCGCTTATGCATACTATCATATCATCTGTGACTAGGGATAATTTGACTTCTTCATTTCTAGTTTGTATCCCCTTGACATCCTTTCTTTGTCTTATTGCTCTAGCAAGAACTTCAAGTACTATGTTGAAGAGAAATAGCGAAAGTGGGCATCCTTGACTTGCCCCTGAGTTTAGAGGAAATGCTTTAAGTTTCTCACCATTTAATTTGATGCTGGTTACTGGCTGGCTGTATATCAGCTTTATCATTTCTCGGTATGGTCCTTGTATGCCCATTCTCTCCAGGACTTTTAGGATGAAGGGGTGTTGGATTTTGTCAAATGCTTTTTCTGCATTTAGATGAATAGAGATGATATTGTGTTTTTTTTTTTTATTTCAGCTTGTTTATATGGTGAACTACATTGATGGAGTTTTGTATGTTGAATCATCCTTGCATTCCTGGGATGAAGCCTACCTGATCATAGTGTATGATACGTTTGATGTGTTCTTGGATTCGGTTTGCCTGCATTTTATTAAGTATTTTTGCATGTATGTTCATGAGGAAAATTGGTCTGAAGTTCTCCTTCTTTGTTGGTTCTTTGTGTGGTTTAGGAATCAGGGTGACTGTGGCCTCATAGAATGAGTTTGGCAGTGTTCCTTCTGATTCTATTTTGTGGAAGAGTTTGAAGAATATTGGTAGTAGCTCTTCTTTGAAGGTCTGGTAGAATTCTGTGCTGAAACCGTCTTGCCCTGGGATTTTTTTGGTTGGGAGATTTTTAATGACTGTTTCTATTTCCTTAGGGGTTATAGGGCTGTTTAGTCTATTAACCTGATCTTGATTTAACTTTGGTAGGTGGCATCTATCAAGAAAATTGTCCATTTTGCTTAGGTTTTCAAATTTGGTGGAGAACAGATTTTTAAAGTAGGACCTAAAGATTATCTGGTTGTTACTTCTCCCTTTTCATTCTGATTTTGTTGATTTGGGTTCTTTTTCCCTCTGCCTTTTAGTTAATTTGTTTATGTGTTTGTCTATTTTGTTGATTTTCCCAAAGAAATAACTCTTGCTTTCATTGATTCTTTATATCATTCTTGTTGTTTCTAAGCTTTTAATTTCAGCCCTAAGTTTGATGATTTCCTGCCTTCTGTTCCTCTTGGGAGTGTTTGCTTCTTTTTTTTCCAGTTCTTCCAGTTTTGCTATTATTTCGCTAATATGAGCTGTCATGATTTTCTTTTTGAAGATTCTTAGTGCTATGAACTTTCCTCGTAGCATCGCTTTCATTGTGTCCCATAGGTTTGGGTATGTTGATGCACAAATCTTAATATATCCATGTCCGTAATATACTCATGACTTACACCACATGGGGACTAAAGTCAGGGAACTCTTAGAACAGATAAACGTGGTGTCCCAGACAGCACCTCCCACCTCCACTAAAGTTACAGGTATTTTACTTTTGATATTTTTCTACTAAGGTTTCTGAATTATTTAACAAAAGTACTAGGAAAATTAACAAGAGTTTTAGGAATATATGATGATTTTTTTCTTAAAATCTAGATAATTATCAGCATTTTGAGATAAAGAGAATAATCATAAGGGAAGAATTTCAAAGAATTTAAAGAGTCATTTTCTACTTTAGTGAATATTTCACTGAGAACATTGCAGCTCAGCCACGGTGGTGCACAACTTTAATCCCAGCTCTCAGGAGGCAGATGCAGGCAGATCTCTGTGTGTCTGATTCCAGTCTGGTCTACAGAGCCAGTTCCAGGACAGTCAGGGGTATAGGGAAAAGCGCTGTCTTGAAAAACCAAGGTGGGGGGCAAAGAAGAAGAAAAAACTGTAAATCTGAGTACTTTGTTGTTTTAATTTTGCTGTCTTTTCTCCTATATCACCCGGTGAGGATTTGGAGATGGTCAAAGCATAAAAAGAAGGATTTAGGAAGGTTGATAGTCCTCATATAAACTAGTCAGAGTAGTGAAAAGTTGGCATAATTAGCTTGGAAAAGTTCACATTTATATCCCCGAGTTACAATCAAATTCTATATACTTCAAATAGTTTATCTATTTTATATTATTTTTTCTCTTCACTTTCATAAATCAGCCGAAATAATTCCAAAATGCTTGTCAGCAACTGTCACTTAGGAAACTTTATTTTAGACTGTAATTTGAGAATCTCTATATCTTTTTTTAACTAAAAAATCTTCACATATACCACGTGGAAAAATTTAGTACTCTTTCAAAATGAGTGAAGATTCTATAACCAGATCTGGAAGTTATTTATGAATAGATTGCATTATTAGTTATAACACATATAGCAATATGTATAAGAATAGTTTTTAAAATGGAACCATGACTAAGAATATAATACATGTTCAAATAAAGTAGAAAGCAAAACTTTGTGTAGGTGAACACCTTTATTCCCAGCAATAAGGAGGCAGAGGCAGGCAGATCTCTAAAAGTTCAAGGATAGCCTGGTCTATAGAGTGAGCTCCAGGCCAGCCTGGAGACCCTCCCTGTCACATAAAAATTGAGGTGGTCAGCTTGGTACAAAAGGATGACACAAATGAAAGTGAATCAAATTTATTTATTATCATGAAAAAAAAAACACTTCTGCATTTTATATGAATTCTCATGGAGTGTCTCATTATCTACTGAATACATTCATGAGACGTGTGTGAGGAGTGAGAGAGTGGGGAGGGAGAGGGAGAGGAAGAGAGAGAGAGAGAGCACGCCTAGAACTAGGGCTCAACCTCAGGTCCTTGAGCAGTCTAGACAATCAGTCTAACACTGAACTATATACAAGTCCCAAACCAATGGATTTTTGTAGTGTTGTCCACTGTTTACATGTCACCCTGCAGAAACGATGGCATGCTATGCAAGGTTTGGTCACTAATGAAACAAAATCTCCACCTTCAAGAAGTTGTCAATATATCTTGAGAGAGGAAATTTTTAAGAAAAACATAAAATAAAAGGCAGTGGTTAAAAGAGTCCAGAGTTTGGAAGAGAAAGCCAGAGAGAGACTCTCAAGCTAAGACAGAGCTTTTGTGAAAATCATGACTGCGTCATGTTGCAGGAAAAGAACAGAATCGATTAGGTGATGCTGTGTAGCTACTGAAGGAGCTCAGGAAATATTTTCAGGTAACATTTCTTACAGTCCCTATAATAATTTCGACTGTGTAAACACATCCTTTTTCCAGGTTGTGGGAGACAGATGGAGTACAGTATTATTTCTGGGAACAGAATGGGAAGACTGCCCAAGCTGGAGCACGGCCATGGCAGGTCAGCTTGCAGTGGAGAAAGGGTTACAAATGTGTGGAGCCTCTCTGATCAGCATCCGCTGGCTGGTATTGGCAGTTCACTGCTTTGTCCAGTAAGTTAAAAAGATTGACTAGATCTAGGATGTGGTTATGGGCTTATTTTGTGTAGGATAACTTTACAAATTGAAAATCACATGCGAGTGTTATTATTGCTTGTGTCATGGAAAGATAGGTAAAACATTTAAATTTGAAAATAGATGGAGAACTAAGAAGAATCAATAAAAAGAGTTATTTTGAATTTCAGAGATACAATATTTGATTGATAAGAGTGGGAGAGGGCTGGAGAGACGGCTTAGCCATTAAAGGATAGGCTCACAACCAAAAATATAAGAGTGGGGGAATAAGAAAGTCTAAGATGAATTTCTAGTTGGGAAAACTTCTTCACATGAGTGGAAATAGAACAAAATCTTCTGTATGCTTTTGAGAGTGAAAAGAGAGCATGTTAGAGATTTAAAAACATTTAACACTACACAAATTGCATAGAAAATTAGTTATATTTGTTGCAGAAAACTCTAAATGGAAGGAAATCTAAGGATAAAGCTGTTTTTCTTTAATCCACTCACAAGATTTATGTTTCCAAAGTTACTTTCCAAAATGAACACATCCTCATGCCAACTAGTGACATTTTTTTTTTGTTTTGTTTTTGAGACAGGGTTTCTCTGTGTAGCCCTGGCTATCCTGGACTCACTTTGTAGACCAGGCTGGCCTTGAACTCACAGAGATCCACCTGCCTCTACCTCCTGAGTGCTGGGATTAAAGGTGCATGCCACCATGCCTGGCTCTAGTGTCATCTTAAAAGTGTAGATCTTTAAACATCTCAAGAGGTCTTTTAAATACAAATCATTGGAATTAACACTAAGTTTTCATTCTAAAAAATAGTAAAAAGCTTTGTGGTTAAGTATCAAGAGTCACTGATGAGTTGAGAATGGGAGATAGAACTCAATTTTCTGAGGGATAGATAAGAGGAATCAGATTAAGTTTTAAATTGAGAAAGAGTCTCAATGAGCAGCTAGAAGTAGTCAGTAAATTTAAATTGCAAAAGAAGGTGCATTGACTAGGTAAAGTAGGGTTAGTGGCTGGGCAACAGCCAGACTATTTGATGTATAACGTGCTCAGAGCCTGCGATAGTTACTCAGAAACTGGAGTACTTAGTAATAATGACAAGCTCTCAGAACATAATACCGTTTTAGTTACAGGATGGGAAAGGCTTTATTTTAATGATAAGTGACTGCTTACCACAACTGGATTACCTCCAAGACTGGACTCTGAAAGAAAAGTCACTATAAAAATGAAAAGTAATTATGAACTGGAATATAAAGACAATTTCAAGATCTTATATTATTTTAACATCTATTTTTAGTTGATGTAAGTGTATCATTTTTTAACTCAACAAAATACAGATATTTTCATCAGTATTTTATTTCATTTTAACACTCTCCATTCATTTATTAATATATTTAACTAACAGAAAACAGAAAGAAAAGAAGGAAAAGAGATCAAAATATTATTTTAATTGACAGCCTTGTTTTGATTTATCTTACCATTATATTTAGAATGACCTTAATATATTTTTATAATTAAAGGGAAATACTTATTTATAAGTATGAAATATATATGGTGTACTGATTAAAATATTTTTATTTAATAATATACTATTATACTTTATTAAAATTGGATTTTATGAGAAAAAACAATATACATGCAGTTTTTATTTATAAGGTAAATATAGAGTTAGTACACTTCATAAATTCATGTGGTGAAGATATCTGAGTTGTTCTACACCAAATCTCTTAATTCATAGTTCAAAAAACTAACGATTAGAGAAGGGATTTTTTTTTTTACCAAGTAACTCTTGATAATTTATGATAAATAACTTCCTTGAGTTTAGATCCAATATTTGCCACTATGAATTTAAAAAAATGATTCTTATATTGTAATTAGTAAACTGCTTTTCCCTTTTGTCTCATGCTTGTCTTCTGCAGCAAAAGCACTGAAATGCTGGAGGGCAGGGGATTGGGAGGCACTTATTTTAGTAGCTCCCCTTCTTGCTCTGTAATCTTTCTATTTCACCTTCAATTCCGTCTCAATCTCCTTGTCAGTACCTTCTGGACTTCCCCACATCCTAAAGGCTGCGTTGCCTCAAGGCTTTGCCTAGTCCATCTCTCTTCTCTTTTCACCTTCCTTGCCTGATGAGCTCGGCTAGTCATTAGCTTCAACCCCCTCTCAGGGACAACTCCTGGAATGTTACAGTTCTGGCTTTAGATATCGGTATTCTTATTTCTAAATAGAAGTTGAATAAATTTAAATTTTCAACCTAAGGGCTAAACAATATTTTCCCTTTTATTAGTCTTTTTAATTTTTAAGTAAAATGGACCTACAGTTATCCTTGATGATAGATATCTGAAATATTGGACCATCATTATTTTTATTATTGATTTTTGACGTCTGACTTGGGAAAGTTCTAACCTTATATCTGGGAATTGCTCAGCTTTACTTCATTGTCAAATAAGACCAGGGAGACTTATAGGAGGTTTCAATGTTGACTCTCCCTGAGATATCCCTGAATATTGTTGTTACTGATCCACGATCTTTCTGAAAATGCACACTTTCCTTTAACTTCTGCATACCAGCTCTGTGGTTGAATGTAGAGGCTGAATGCATGTGTGTGTGTGAACAGGGACCATGGCAAGCTGCGGTTTACAGGTCTCTAGATCCCTTTTCACTGCATCGAATCATTTACTTTCTTTTTAAAGATTTGTTTTTTTTTTTTTGTTTGTTTGTTTGGTTGATTTTTTTTCTTATTTTTATTTCATCTCAATGACTGTTTCACCGGCATGTTTGCATGGGCACCACGTGGATGCCCGGTGCCTGCAGAGGCCAGCAGAGGCCAGCAGAGGCCAGCAGAGGCCAGCAGATGCCCTGGAACAAGAATTAACTGATGCTAATGCCGGTTTTCAGCCACTAGGTGGTTTGTGGGAACTAAACTTGGGTCTCCCGGAAAAGTAGACAGGATTCTCAACTGATGAGTCATCTCTCCAGCCCTCAGTACAATGTAATTTTAAACAGAATCTTTTTGTTTTGGAGGATGCTGATGAAAAGAACTATTAGCTCCAGCTGGAAGGCTGCCCATAGAGTGAGTCCTTCTCAATGGGGTTGTGAGTCCCTTAGAATTCCTTCAGCCTTCACACTGACAGCACACTACATCATGGATGAAAGCAGAGGGTATGTTTGCTAAGGCATCGAATCAAGAAAGCATTCGATTCTGTTAGCTTGAGCTGCAAAACAAAATAAATAAGACGAAAGACTAAAACACGGGCGTAGGACTCCTTGTTACTAAACCTGAGCACCGGAGAAGTGGAAGATTTTGGAATAAAAGTGATTTGTTCTTTAACACTGTTTGTCACAGGTGATTTATATGAGAGCATATAAGATGCTTATGTTTCACAGCCACTAGAAGACTAGAATAAAAAAATTCGTCTCCAGCGGACTTGGAGAGGAATCAAGAGAAATAGACAATGGAGTCCAGCCACCCACCCTCAGAAAGTGTAGACGAGTCCTCTCTCTAGAAGGAGCAGTCATCGCTCTTGCTTTCATTTTCTTGACTTCTTCAGCATGGTGTCTCTCTTCAAATGATGATTACACTGGGTCCAGACCCATTCCTCTGGAACAACACACTACAGGAAGTTTAGGCAAGGCACATTCAGGGAGAGGCCGTTAGAGGTATGGAGACATGAGTGTCATGTAGCATTTAGTCCTATCCACTCTGAAGCCTTCTGGGACTGTAGGGTACTGCCAAGAAGGTTGTTAAGGATAAGACCAAGGCTGGAGCCTTGAGCAGGAAGCTGTAGTACACATAAAGTCTGGGATTTGGAACCAACAGGTTGTCTGGCTCCTTGAGAGCAGATAAGTAGGCCCGAGGCTGCAGGTCATTAGGAGGAGGAGGGCCACCTCTTAGACGCTTCAGATTATGGATCAGTGATGAGATATTCAATGTCTCTCTTAGGAATTGTCAATCTGTATGATTAAACTCTAATCTGAGAGGATGTATTCATGCTGAGCCTCTCTGCCCAGGACCAGAATACATCTACAGTGTTCTGTTCTGTCCTTCTGGAGAAACTCTGGCACCACTGAGACAGAGCCTTCCTCTCCTCTCTGCAAGCCAGGGTAAAGCTTTCTCTCAGCTGTTCCTTTCTGAGCCACTAGGAGATGATTTTTTTTTAATCCAAGGTACTGTCTGGTTTCTCTGGACTGTGTCCTTTGGTCTTGGGAGCTGGAAAATCCAATCTATTTGTTCTCTCTGAGATGTTAGGGTTATCGCTAATACCAGTTAACATAGACTTTGGTGCACAGCAGTCACCCTGGGAAGTCCAATGGGACTGTCATCATGGGAAAATATAGGGACAGACTTTCCTGAGCAAAGGCTGAGATGTCCTGTCCTCTCAGTTGTCTGAGTCCTCCAAATCCCAGGCTTTCCCCTTGCTCCTGCCATTGATGTTCTGAATCTTTGTTCTTGTTTTTGTACATACCATGGGTCTCAGCTCCCACAGCCCTGTGTCCCACTTCCACTCCTGGTTTCTGTGACACTCGCTAGCAATCCATCAGACCATTTGCTTTATTGTGAATTTCTGATCCTCCCTCAAATTCATTTACCAAAACCTGCTCCCAAGCTGGTAGGATTTTAGCTCCTGGAGGGATGTAGTCCTGAGTGTGGGACTGTCAAGAGCATATTGGTGCCATGTTCAAAGAGCTAAGATACCTTACAAGGATGTTACAGAAAGACTTGCTCCTAAATAAAACCATAATGCATGATTTTGTGATTCCTTTCAAATGTCTTTATGAGTCTTTTCAAATATTCAAGCTTATGAAATGTCTGATAACCCTCAAAGTTTAAATGCATAGTAGTAATTTGTGAGCATGCACCAGTATAGAAGAAGAAATGGTAAAACCAAAAATTACATGAACCCATTATGAAGTATGTCATATCTGAAACTTAATATACCTTGTCATTCTAAATTGAGTCCTACATTTATAGTATTTATGTTATAAATTATTTACAGCTATTATATATGTATGATGGGGGATATCCTATGATACAACACTACTGCCCATCCCTTGTTATATCCAAATATCATGATATCACCATTCATAATACAATTATAGTGAAAATGGGCATATGCTGCAAACTCACTGCTTCAAGGTTTGGTTGTTGAACATTTATTAGCACACAAATCAGAGTAACTGCTCCTCATTTATCATTTCACTTTTTATTGTGTGTTAATGAGTTATGTGGTGTGGTTTGTGGTGTACACCATTTTGTATGTGTGTATGTGTGTGTATGTAGGTATAGGTGTGTATGCGTGTTTGTCTGTAGGTATGTGTGTGTAGTTATGTATATGTGCGTGGTGTGTATGTATGTGTATGTGTGTGCAGATGTGTACATGTGTGTGGTGTGTGTGTATATGTGTGAGTATGTGTGTGCAGGTGTGTATATGTGTGTGTATGTGTGTGTGTATGTAGGTGTGCACACCTGTGCACATGCATCACAGCCAAAGGTCATCATGTACCCCACTCTATCATTCTTCATCTTATTCCCTTGAGACAGGCTCTCTCGCTGAACCTAGAGCTAGCTTGTCAGCCAGCCAACAATCATCTTATATTAGACCCCATGTCCAGTTCTGAAGCTTCAGATCAGCGCAGTCATGCTTTCTTACCCCCCTCCCCCATGGGTACTTGGGACTAATGTAAGTTCATATTCTATGTGTCTTTCCCCTTTTCTCGTGGACTGTTGGACACCACCAGTCCACAAGATCAAGGGGAGCAGAACACGGGGTAGGGAAGTAGATGGGTAGGTAGGGTTTGGGCTGTTGCGAGTATAGTATGACAGATTATAACCTTGGGACCAGCTTCAGTAAGGCAGTTCAACTTTATTCAGGGTGAATGAGGTTATATAAAACACTGGAGAGTGGGTGGGGGTTTCCAGGGTAAATATCTTGGACTGGAGCTTAATGTACTGTAGACACATCATTTGCATGAAGAAGCATTCCAGGAGTCCCAGGTGCTTGCTGAACTGGTTCTTATCAGGAGAAAGGAAACTAAGACTGTAACTTCCTTGAGGATTACATGAAGTTACTCAGGTAGAGGGTGTAGGTGTTCTGGCTTCCTGGATCAGGCAGAGAGGAGGGAGCTTGGCTGTGAAAAGGAGTCCTCCATTTAGCACCTAGTTCAGGGCTTTCCTGACATGGCAGAATACAACTTTAACACTGGGATTCAACAATTCTCATTCTGTGTAGCAAGTGCTCTTAGCCACAATCTCCCCAGAATCATAATTCCCCCCACCCCTCACCAAAGAAAAAGTAGAAAGTACACCTGAGAATTTGGCTCAGGAAAGAATTCTGAATAGGACTCTAGTTCCCCAGAAATAAAACCTAAAAACAAATAGGGCTTAAAAGCTTCAGCAACAAAAGAAGTTGTTGATTTACTGAAGAGGCTGCCTGGGGAATGGGAAAAAAATGCCAGCTACACATCTGACAGAGGATTGGTGTCCAGAATATACAAGGCACTAAACATAGGCACTATGAGAAAAGGCAACCCAATTAAAAAGTGGACATGGAACTGAATAAGAGAATCCTCAGAAGAAAATACAAATGACTAATAAATGTTTTAAACGGCCTTCACCATCCTTATCCTTCAGGAAAATGAAATATAAAACTACTTTCAGATTTCATCTTATAGTAGTCAGAATGACTTCCATTAGGAAAACAAAGAAAAACAATCTCTCTTTCCAGTGTCCCTCTTGGTTTCTCCCTCTGTCCCCATGCTCCTCCTCCATGTTCCAACCTCTCCCTGCCCTTAACTCCCTTAAGCCCCTTCCTATCTTAATAGGAACCCTTTATACTAGACCAAAAAAAAAAAAAAAAGAAAAAAGAAAAAGACAAAACAGATTGGTATTATGTGGGGAACAGAGAATCATCACACACTATTCCTGGGAATGTAAGTTGATAAAGTCAAAATGTGCAAATCAGTATGGCAGTTCCATTGAAAACCAGAAACAGACCCTCCATGCCACCTAACTGTACCACCTTTGGATACATATGTACATTTGGTAGTACAAAGATATATGCTCATCCATAGTCACTGATGTTCTATTCACAATAGGTAGGCATGGAAACAGACAAGATGAAGTAAACACAGTAGCTACATACAATAGAATTTAATAATCTAAGAAGGAAAATGAAATTATGAAGTTCCCATAATTATGAATTATGAATGAACTGGAAAATTATACTGCCTTAGGTAACCCAAACATAGAAAGACAAATATCATGTTTCATTCATAGGTGAATCATAGCATCAAATTTTAGATGTGTGTGCTTAATTTGGCTAATACTGGAACTCAAGAGACAAAACGGTGCCATGGGTAAGGAGGGAAGAGAAATTCTTTTAATGTAAGGGGGGTGGTAGAACACAGGTGCTATGAAGAAGGAAAGATGAGGAGCTTAAGTGGGAAAAGAGGTAGTAGTGTAGAGCAGAGAATTGGGATGAGCAGGAATAATCAACTCTAAGAATGTTAAAACATAAGGAAATCAACTATTTTATAATATATTATACTAGTTGTAAAATATCACAAACACAAACACACACACACACACACACACACACATATATATATATATATATATACACACACACACACACACACACATAATGAGTGATATATATGTTGGAGATATTCTTATCCCAGAAGGCATAGATTACCAAACAGAAAGTTCAGTGCCAGATGTGGACTACCTCTTCTCAAGTTGTTGGTTAGAGATGTCCTAGACATCCTACAACAATACAGGCTATTGTCATTGCTTTTGGTTGTTCACCAGAACATGATAATAAAACCCTACTGCTGAAGATATTACATATTCAAGTCATAGGATATGGGAAAACACATTGATATTGTCCAATAAACTTCCTCCTTGCTGACTAGCTTTCATGGTACTGGAAGGTACTATGTAGGCTACTTGGAGGTCAACAACAGCTTACTTAGTTGTAATCACTGTGATCTGTAGTAATAACAGGTATGACAAATATGGGGGATATAATAGCATAAATGCTATGGAATAATCCAAGCACTTCCTGATTGGATTTAAGGTACACTCCATATACCTGGTACTGCAATTTTGCATTTCTGGCAAAAACCCATAGTTGGGAAGCTCAGAGCCCCAGAAGAAAGCTTACTACTATTATTTATGTTAAATGGACATATTATTAAACTGTTAATAAATTTGTTTTTCTCTACTCACAGTTTGATATATCTCTCCAACCTCATCAAAGAAGCTTCTTTGTGCAGTTCATGATGGTTAATATAGAAACAAAGTGTAAAGAATAAGTGACTGTGGAATGTTTATCCACAAATGAGACATCTATTTCACATATCTACCTTAAGGATCAGGGACCATCACAGAAGGTGGAGCAGAAAGACTGTAAGAGCCAGAGGTCAGGGAAGATTGAGCAAAGCAGTGTCTTCTGGACACGACAGGACTATTGCACTCAAGAACTTGCAGCAGCTCTGGTTTCCAACATAAGACCTGCACAAGATCAAAACAGTCAATAATCTAGCAGAGAGCTGAAAGGGGTTCATGACCCCAATCCTTAACTGAGGAGCAACTGATGGTTGATGGAGAGTCAGTTGTCTTTACAGATCTGACTCTCGGTAGAGCAACCATAGTCTAATGGTTGGCCCCACCCCCAGAAGTGTATTCACAGCACAAACTAAAGTCAATGAATTATTAAATAAAAAAATAATGACAGTAAGTTGTTCGTAGAGAGATGAAGGTGGTTCTGGGAGGACTTGAGAATATAACAAAATTATATTATATGACATTCTCTTTTTTGATTATTTCTATTTTTTAAACGTTTGTTACTTCGTTACATCTCCATTGCCACCACCTCCCTCCACTGCTTCCCAGCCCCCCCTCCTGGATCCTCCCTCCCACCCTCTACCCCTTTTCCCACCCATTCCATCCCACTGATGTGTGGTGTCTCTGTGTATCAGCTCCACTCAGTTCATTAGTCACATGAGGTCTAAGAGCTTCCTCATGCACAGGAGGCATACATGGCAGTTCCACTAGGGTGGAGTATCCTACTGACAGGTAACCAAGTACCTGTTCCTGCTCTTTTGGGTCTATTGATTGTAGGATGATATCCTATACTATAATGGCTAAAATCTAGTTATAAGTGAATATATGCCATTTGTATCTTTCTGAGTCTGAGTTAGCTCACTCATGATGAGCTTTTCTAGTTCCTTCCATTTGGTTGCAAATTGTATGATTTCCTTGTTTCTGATAGCTGAGAAGTATTCCATTGTGTAAATGTACCACAGTATTTTTTTAAAGTGTGTTTATTACTTCAAGTTACTTCTCCATCACAGTACCCTCTTTCCACCCTTCCCAGTCCACTCTTCCACCCTCTACCCCCTCTCCCTTCTATCCTACTCCTCTGTAGTGGGGTGTCCCTACATATCAGACCCCCACACCAGTTCATTAGTCATATGTGGGCTAAGAGCTTCCTCATACACTGAGGGCCTACATGGCAGCACCACTAGGGTAAAGTGTCTCATTAACAGGTAACAAAGTCTATGTTCCTGTTCCTTTTGGTGCATTGGTTGTAGTATAGTTATCCTGTACTATATGGCTACAATCCGATTATAAGTCAATAGATGCCATGTGCATCTTTCTGAATCTGGGTTAGCTCACTCAGGATGAGCTTTTCTAGTTCCTTCCATTTGGCTGCAAATTGCATGATTCTGTTGTTTCTGATGGCTGAGTAGTATTCTATTGTGTAGATGTACCACAGTTTTTTGTTTGTTTTGTTTTGTTTTATCTGTTGGGTGGTTGAAGGACATCTGGGCTGTTTCCAATTTACAGCTATTACAAATAAGGCTGCTATGAGCATAGATGAGGAAACATCCTTGGTACCACAGTTTTTTTTTTTTTTTATCCATTGTTTGGTTGAAGGGCATCTGGGTTTTTTCCAGTTTCTAGCTATTACAAATAAAACTGCTATCAACATAATTGAGGAGATGTCCCTGTGGATTGGTGAGGAAATTCTCAAAGAATTAAAAGATATAACTTTAAAAGTTTTATTTCACAATATTACAAATAAATTATTGACAGTTTTCCAGATGTGTTGGTAAATGTTATAAGAATAATCTGCTAGTGACTATGGTGATTCTAGCTTCTCATTGCCTATAATTCTATTGTAGGAATAAATTTCAGAAGAATCTACTTTTGAAACACTTAATATTTACATGTCAAGAACATTTTCTATTTGCAGTTTATAGTCACTAAGATATTAGCAAGAAAATCTCATATTTTAATAATATGTTACTGTTCTGCATAATCATTGTGCTTAATTATGAACATAAGTCTGTAGGAGGAACAAGGCCTGCCACTGAGCAGGAACAAAGCCTGCTGCTAAGTAGCATGCATGCATAGCTGTGTTTCCCCATAGAGTCAGCCTGAGACCTTCCAGGCTGGGTAATGAGACAGGAGCCAATGAGGAAGAGCTACAGCAGCAGCTTGCAGTTCAGGAGCCAATGGGACACTGGGAGGAGGGTATAAAGGAGCACCCCTTCCTGGAATAAATGAGTCTGCTTCAGCCACATACAGGACTCCTGGAGTCTATGTTGTTGACTCTGTGCCAGGTCACCCCCACTCCCATGAATCTTGGGCCTGGGACTCAGCAATATAAGTTTATTATGCTTTCTTTTTTTGTTTTTTTTTTCTTTATTTTTTATTTCTTCAAGTTACATCTCAATCGCTGTCCCCTCCCTATTCCCCCTCCAGTCCCACCCTCCCACCCTCAACCCCCATCCTCTTCCCTTTTTTTTTCTTTTAAGTTTAAGGTATATCCTATTTCCCCCTACAGTTTCCTCTTTCAGTCCAACAAATGGCTCTTTCTCTTATAATAATAAATACAATACAGTACAACAGAGGTAATTGGCCACAGTTATGAGGGTTATATGGCTTAGTGTACATTCCCAATGACCAGTCCATATGTATTTGGCACCTGACTTTAACATTCTACTATCTAACCATCTCCATGAGTTTAAAGTTCTATATCTGACTCAACATTCATACTATTTAGAATCTAGCTGTGCCTGTTCACACCTCCACCTCAACAACATTAAACAAGAAAACTTAAACCCCGTAGAATAATTCCTAAATTCATAATGCTTGATTCACTCTTCCTACTCAGGATTGAAATACACCTTAGATATGGGTTACACTAGGAAGCACATTGCTATCCAGAGGGAGACAGACACTTCAGATTGCCGAGAGCATATATATAAATGGAGTCACTCCATTTCCCAAGGATATAAAAAATTACCTGACTATGCAAAAGAGTATCCTCTATGATATTCTCAAGGCTGTTTCTAATTGCTATGTTAGTGGATATGTGGTTGACATGGGGCAGGTAAATTTTGTGTCTGCTGGGATCAAGCTGAAGTACATTATCAAGATCTGACTGTTATTTTGTCTCCCACTGTGTGCTTTCATATAACATGATTCCAAACAGAATATTAAAAATTTGAAGGATGAGATAGTATGCACTTTGTCTGAGATACTCTCTTCAGACATTTTTGTCTTGGAAAACTTATATCATGGCTGAGGAGTTAGCTTGTACATTTATGAGACGTGCTGTTCAGTGTGTTCCCATTAATTTTATATGCCTACAGTTGCCAAGTGGCTATCTCACTCTAGAAAGTCTACAAAATAGACAAACATGACATTTTTAGTTAGTATTAAATGACATTGATTTTCCAAAAATTTATATTTTATTCATAACTATTTTTATCTACTTGGATTTATAAGGATAACTTTAAAAAGTATTACAGGTTTATTAATTAAAAACAATCACATAAGAAACATGAATACACCACTGTTGTGAAGAACAACAATGTACTAAAATCAAAGCATTGTTCCTTTGATTATTCTTTCCAATTCTGATCTATTTCCTTGTCCTTGACAGTGAACCCCACATGAACACTTCCAAACTTTTCACATAATTTCCTTTTAAATTTTTTATAAATATTAGAATTCATTTGTAAGGGACAGTATTATTTTCTTTCTAAAAAACATTTAATGGTACCATGCTATGTTATTTTAGTCAATTATTCCATATGTAATATTTTAATTATATATGTAAGGCACAATATATTTAGTCAGTTCTCTCTCTCTCTCAAACACACACACACACACACACACACACACACACACACACAGAGAGACAGAGAGAGAGAGAGAGAGAGAGAGAGAGAGAGAGAGAGAGAGA
>CAJQZJ010031994.1:1925155-1962319 GCA_907164525.1 Lophiomys imhausi | reverse complement strand
GGAGAGAGAGAGTGTGTGTTCAAATCAGGAAAGATGTTAAGCAGAAAGAACTTTGAAAATTTTTTCAAAACTTCAAAACTTTTGAAAGGCTGTGGGTGGAGGCTCTGGACTGAGTCCCAGGGATGATTCACAGATCAGTAGAGAAGTGGCTCCCATAGGAAGCTATTGCGGAACTCAACAGATAAGATTCAGTAAGTATACAATCAGCACTACAACTTCCTTATAACCACAAACTGCTTCTCAGCTCCAGGAAGGTAGAGAGTAAATTGTGTATATTGTTTCAGAAGGCATCACTTGCCATTGGCCTGTAGCTAGAGAACCAAAGCAGTCTTGCTTCTACATTGTAAGGCTTCTTAGTTGCTTCATCGAGTAAGGAAGAAACCTAACTTGTATCCAGAATCATACCTGAAAGGGACTATGGGAAATGCATGTTTTAAATCCCCATTTCTACCACACAAGAGGGAACCTTAGAAAAGAGGATGGATGTGTTAACTCATAAGACCCACTATAACTGCATTCCCTTTAACATTGAACAATCATCCGTGTACTGATATAAAATGATTCCCTTTCTTTACTGAATAATTTGTTTCCATTTATTGCTATTAGGGATTTTGTAACAAGTTTCTTCATGCATTTCTGTGTGAATATATGTGCTAGGTCAGATAATCACTTGGTGATGGACAGAACATTTTAAATTTTAGATCTGTAATACTGCCCTGAGAAGATGCTGTCTCAATTATCCACACATGAGAATGCATTTCTCTATATTCTTGCAGAATCTTCATTTGATTAAAAATTTTGATTCTTTGTTTTTTGAGACTGGGTCTCACATAGCTTAGGATTGTCTCAAACTCATCATGTAGCTGAGGATGACTTTGAACTCCTGAAAAATGCTACCGCCACCTCCCAAGTGCCAAGGTATCCAAAAATCTTACTTGTCTTTTAAAGATTCGTTTATTTTCATTTTTATTTGTATGGTATTCTGCATGCATGCATGCCTGTGTAATACAAGCATGCATTGCCTGCAGAGGTCAGAAGATGGTGCTGGGTAACATTGGAACTCGAGTTGTAGGTATTTAGGGGCCACCATGTGGGTGCTGGCAACAGAACTCGGGTCCTGTGGAGGAATAGTCAGTGCTCTTAACCAGTAAACCAATTCTCCAACTATTAAAAAAGTCCTCAAGTAATAAATATTTTTAGTTTTAGTAGTGACATACCATCATTTTATTTCTGTAAACACCAGTTATAATGAGAGTTAATTCCACTTTTATGTTAATATGCCATGTGTGGTTTTTTCCTATGGAGAATTTTTAGAACCATTTATCTGTGTGTATGTATAATATACACTTAATATTTCATATATAATATATTTTATTCAGTTTTAGGAGGCCCTTACTTTGGATGTTAAGCATATATCTGAAACTAACTTATTTGCTAACATCCACGGAATACTAAGTGTTGTGATAATCATCTGAAAACCAGACATGTTTGATATGGTTCTTACTTTTATTAAGTGATAAAGTTACCCATAGGAAAAATACAAACAGAAATTGGTGTAATAGCAGATAGTTAAATGTAAAACTAGTATTGACAAGGTTATATGATTATTAAGAAGATAAGGCTTTATAAGACTGTCTTGGTGAAAGAAATACAACTAAGTTGGGCCATGAGACATGAATGCTCACTCTATAAGATATATGGAAATTTGGGCAGCATTATGGATCATGAATAAAATTAATGTAGAAGGAAAACACTTGCAATTCAAGAAAGACTAAGAAATGGCTGAAGTAAAATCAAACTGTCATTGTTAAGAAAATACAAGCTGGATGGCTGGTGACACACACCTTTAATCCCAGCACTCAGGAGGCAGAGACAGGTGGATTGTTATAAGTTTGAGGCCAGCCTCGTCTACAGAGCAAATTCCAGGACAACCAAGGTTATGAAGACAAACCTTGCCTCCAAAAATGAAATTAAACCATACAAAGCAAAAAAACCCAAAAAATCACCCCCCCCAAAAAACCCAACCCAAAAATCCAAGCAAACACCTCCCAACAAAAAAGACAATCACCCAAAGGAACAACAGCAAAAACAAACAAACAAACCCCAAGGACAAAATAATATCCTGGGCATTGACAAGCAATTCTCAATTGATACAACAGTTTTCCAAGCATGGTCCTGTTGGCTCACACGTCTTTATTTATGGGGATGCTCAAAGTCTGAAGATTTATGTTAAACAACTAGTTGTCACTTACCATGGCATTGTCATAGAGGCCATATTCTTTCTGTTATATCATCCTCTTATGTGGATAAAGAGAGATGGTATCCCAAAGGGTATAGAATAAAAACCAAGGAAGTTTATGTCTGATCCCAAAAGATGAGAATAAAAAAAGTTGCATATGTGTACATGTGCATGATGCATTGCACAAATGTGCAGAGGCTGGATGTCAGCATCAGTTGTCTTCCTCCATCACTCTGTATCTTATATTTTGAAACACAATCTCTCACTGAACCTGGACCATGCCATTTCAGCTAGACTGCAGTGCCAAAGACTCCAGGGACTCACCTATCTCCACTTTATAAAAGTTGAAGTCACAAGCATGCTGATGTGCCTGGATTTTATGTGGGTTATGGAGACCGAACCTCAGGTTGTAATGCTTGTATGATAAACACATTATCAATTAGGCTATTGCCTCAGCCATTATTACTATTTTAAATAAAAATGTCACATATACGTCATAGGAGACAAATCACAGCAGTTACACCATTCTTCTGGACTTTGCTCAAAGCTTCATCTTCTAGGTTCGACTGAATGCTCTATAATAGAATGCCACCCTACCCTACCTCAATTGTCACTTTCTACTCAACTATGTTGCTTTATTTTCTTTCTAGCACTGTTAAATATCTTATTAAATTATACATCATTATTCTATATCTGTTGGTCTTTCTCATTAGTGTATAAGGGTATGAGAGCAGGGCTTTCCTTATACCCATTGACACATTAATTCCTATTCCTGGAAACAATAGAAAACTCTAGGAAGTATGTAAAATATTTATTAACTTAATGAAAAGATAGCAAAATGTGTTCTTCAAGACATCAAAAATAGTTGCAAGGATCAAGATATTTGTACTACAAATACCTAAATGGTTTCCCAAGGTCTGTTTTCATAAGAGCTTGGTGTGTCACTCAAAAACTTAATATGTGTTCATTTGCTAAAACATTTCTCAGCTGCCTAATGAGTTCATTTCATTTTCTACACAGAGAATCATAAAAGTGAAATTCTTTGTTACTCTAAAACCTACTTTTCACCTGTAATTCTACCCCTACAAAAGTGTTCACTTAGTCTTCTGAGACTCTTTAAGCACATTTAAAATGACTTATGTTCTCCCACGGGTTGTTTTATCCTAAGAAAGACAATTCATAGGTTAACAATTTGTCAGAAGACTCAGATGAGCTTGATAGTGTCTCTGTGCTGAAAGGATGGGTAGCTCCTGAGTCAGAATGCTGACTCATCAACGTGCTGTGGTAGTTTTTTGGGTGGGTCTTTCTTATGACCAAGTTATACCCGTTGTTTTTATACTAAGTATTCAATTCAAAAACAGTCTTTGTTATTTCCTTCAAGCTGCAGATCCTTGCTTGTTACCACACCTGCTAAACAAGTTTCCTTTTAGTGACTTTCTGCTATTGTACCCAGCCCTTAAAATCTCAAATATCCTTGTAGCTAGCACATTTACCTAAGAAGCACTTTCAACACAGAAGGAGTTCAGAAGGTTCCTCTATATTAACATCAGCAATCACAGTACCAGCACGTTATGTATAGGTAAGTGTTAATTTGCCTACCTAACAATTCTGACAAAATAGAATTTCATCGTCTCCTTCATCTCAGTCTTACCTTAAGGACTGTGGCAAAAAAAAAAAATGCGTTTAGGTGGGGAATATATAGTGATTCCACACCCTTTTGGATTTTCAGCAAGGAGACACATTGTCACAAACATGCATTTGTGTCTGCAATCTAAAGTGTTAAACACTGGTTTAAAGGGCACTTCAAAAAGGGGCATGGAATATCCTGTAAACAAAAAAATATGATGACTGTGTGACTATTGTCCAGTAGAGAGTCAATAGCAGAGACATTTTATTTTCTTGTGAGTTAAATATGAACTGGTGGTTACTAATGATGATTCTCATGGATTCTTTGTATTTGTTTAATAGTTTATGCTTTCTACCATGAATTCATAAATATTGTCTTGGATTTCACAGTACTACTACTTCATGGATGTTCTCTATAAAGATGCAAATGTATATCTTACATAAATATTTTCTGAAATATATGTTATTAAATCTATATATTTAGGTAAAAAAGAGTCCATAAGACCCATCTATATTGGTAACATCCAGTGTTATTCTACATGTATTGTTAAAATGGATACACTAAGTGTGATAGAGCATGTTAAGAACATCTTTCTTGATTTAAAGACTTTATTGTGTGATTTTGTTTTGTATTAAAGATGTTATTTTACTTATGTCCTTAATTTTTCTTATCTTATCAATAAAATAACCATCATGCAAATTTAAGGAAAAAAGTTCCAGTAGATTGGATTGTTTTGTTTTTGTAAATAATTATCATCTTTACTCTGGGTGGATGATAGACTTATTTATGGGGCATTTCATTCTCTATTACTAGTTTACACCATGTGAAGTCCTAACTTAAGAAAAAGATAAAAGGATTAAGCCACTGTTTCGAGAATTTTAAAATAACTAGGCAAGCCTCAAGCCCTAATTCTATAATCAGTTTCTCAGAGTAAGACACCGAGTCAATTACGTTACTGACCTTGGAAGGGCTAGAAAATGTGGTTGATTGTGCTGGTGGCTTTAAAGAGGCTTTGGTGAACTTTTAGAAGCATATATGTGCTTGAATGTTGAATGGTAACATGTAGTGAAAACAACATTAGATGTAGACGTAGATTTTAAAACCAAATGATAACATTTTCAATGTTTTCTTAGATTTAGCCACAGAGAGGGGAATAGAAAAAAAATCAGAACAATCTGTTTTGCAGCACTGTGAACATGACAATAAGAAGTTCATGCCTAATAGTTCCTATTGCAAAATATATATTGTATTCCATATCATCTTGAAGAATCTCTTATAAGATTTTCCTAAAGAATATATGGTTGGTTATCAGAAAATGGCTAACCCTGGAATGGTTTTTCTTTTGTGCTTGAGAAGTTTCCTTGTGATTGTTAGCACTTATACAAACAACTATGCTAGATTGTAGTTTGTAATGCCTTCAGGTTATTGAAAAAACAGCTGAAACTCAGAAAACAAAATCTGAAAAGTGACATGAAGTAATCAAGGTGAAATATGGATAGGGAATGAAATATAAAACCCTGTATCCTGTAGCAATTTCAATGAATAAAATCAATAAGCAGAAAGCTGTTTCAGTCATTTCCTTCAAACAAAAGGCTAAATGAACACTAAGAAATTTTGTATTGTAAAGTTTAATAGAAGTAAATATTTTATGTTTTTATTAGACTAAGTTATATAGACAAAAGGAGATAGACAATTTAAATGTCTACATTGTACAAAAACCTGTTTTGGACTGAAGTTCCTAAACAAAGATAATAAAAAGCAGAAACATAAACAGAAATACACAATTAAGAGATAACTAGCAAAATAATATTTGTAGACATTCATGAAAGACAGACAAAGGGTGTGGAGTGAGACTAGGTCCCCTTCAGTGAGAAACACATTGCTGGAGCTGAGCGTCTCTGAGCTGAGGTAAGCACTCAGTAGACAGGCTTGTCACGCAGAGAATTACACCTTTCAGGGCCACCAAGCTTTTAGAATGGAAAACTCAGGAAACACACGAAAAGCTTATGACAATGTAATCACTCTTAACAAAAATTTTACCTTGGAAAGAGAAATTCTGATTTTGTGAAGCCTTTAAAAAAAAAACCCTCTTGGGAGGGGTGGAAAGAGGGCACTATGATGGAGATGTAACTTGATGTAATAAATAAACATTATAAAAAAAAACCCTCTTGCACACTGATCTAGTTTTATAGTCTCTATTATACCTGTATGTGGATACTTGCTAAAAGTTCTTATCCACAGCTGTGGTTCCTCAGTTAATCACCAGCATGTCATGTCTGGTGTGTACTGGAAATCTCTAAGACCTTCAGACTCCAGGTTTAAAAACTTATTTTTGTACTCAAGTGATCTCCAGTAGGTTTCATTTTGCACTCCCATTTAAAATATGGTCTTTCCCTTTATTAATATAGTTCCCAAGTTCTGGCAAATATTTTTAGTATGTAAATTTTCTCAAATTATTCATTTTCTTTTCCGTCTGGATATCAACCCTCAGGCTACCATTGTTCCGTTCCAATGGATTATGATAGTTTTACTTCTGGCTGTCCTCACCTGTCATTTTTCTCTTCTTTCTTTTTTTTTCTTTTTTTCTTTATTTTTTAATTCTTCAAGTTACATCTCAATCGCAGTCCCCTCCCTATTCCCGCCTCCAGTCCCACCCTCCCACCCTCAACACCCCCATCCACTTCTCTTTTTTTTTCTTTTAAGTTTAAAGTATATCTTATTTCCCCCTACAGTTTCCCCTTTCAGTCCAACAAATGGCTCTTTCTCTTACAATAACAAATACAATACAGTACAACAGAGGTAATTAGGCCAGTTATGAGGGTTATATGGCTTAACGTACATTCCCAATGACCAGTCCATATGTATTTGGTACCTGACTTTAACATTCTACTATCTAACCATCTCCATGAGTTTAAAGGCCTATATCTGACTCAACATTCATACTAAGTTGCAACACAATTTTAAAAGTATCTTCTTAGATCTATAACACTCTCTTGACTCCTAAACAACTCAAAATTAAATTATGAGACTCTAGCTATCTGTTCTTCCACCACCTCAGAGACCTGAGAGGGATAAATATATGAGATTTTATATGAAGTACAAGGTCTGCAGCTTCCCAAACTAAGAAATGACATACCTGTGGCTGCCTGGACAGTTCCCATTTTCTCTCCATACATTACAGCATCGATCTTCAGTCATTTGGCCCGGTTTCTCTGACAGACATTGATTGTAGAGCAGGGGTTATGAAGGACATACCTACCCTGTCTTGGCAGAGCTAGGCTGTCGACTTACCTGCTTCCAGGTTTGTCCTTTTTGGACAGCATTCTGTCTACAGTTGGGGCAAGGAGCTTTTCCTACCAAGAGATAGGCTTGTGACTAATTCAATCATCTTCCACTGGAGATTCTTTGATGCTCATTTTATACTTGGAGGAGAATAGGGGGTGCTGTCAGGAGTTCATATGTCTTGATATAAAAAAATCTAAAGTTACAAAAACATTTTTGAATGCCATATTCTGCAGGTCTCTTGAGGTTTTTGAAGAGGCCCTATCTATCTCTTATATTAGGGTAAGCAGATGTTGTTTGTCTCTTGCTGGTTTGTTTCTGATTAGCTTAGATGGTAACTATAATAGGCTGTCATAGTACCTAACTGAGTGACCGGCTTGCATAACCATTAGTTTGCATTTCTTAATTATCCTAAACAGTTTATGAGAAATAGTAGTAAAAGGCCGAAACATCACATTTCATTTTTTTTCTTTACCTCCTAACCCTTCCATCCAATTTCTCTGGGGTGGGGTGTCCTTATATAACAGTCCCTCATCTCAGTTGTGAGGTCGTATGAGGGCCAAGAGCCTCTTCATTCATAGGGGATCTACGAAGCAGTACCATCAGTGAAAAGTGTCTCGTTGCCTGGGAGAGAGAACTACTAAACAAACAAACCAATAAGCATACAATAGATAAAAAAGTCTAAAAAATAGAAAAAATATAACTAATATATAAAAAATAAATAAAAAATAAAAATTAAAAATAAGAAGTCTATGTCCAAGTTCCCTTTGGTGTGTTAGTTATAGTATCGATACCTTCTACTATATAGCTAAAATCCTACTATAAGTGAATAGATGACATATGTGTCCTTCTGAGTCTGGGTTAGTTCACTCAGGATGAGCTTTTCTAGTTCCATCCATTTGGCTGCAAATTGCATAATTTCATTGTTCCTGATAGCTGAATAACACTCCATTGTATAGATGTACCACAGTTTTTTGACCATTCTTCGGTTGAGGGACATCTGGGTTGTTTCCAGTTTCTAGCTATTACAAATAAGGCTGCTATAAACACAGATGAGGAAACTTCCTTATGATTCCATGAAGAGGCATTTGGGTGTATACCCAGAAGTGGTATGGCTGGGTCCTGAGGCAGAGCTATTCCAAGTTTTTTTTTTTTAAGATATCGCCAGACTGACCTCCACAGTGGTTGCACAAGCCTGCATTCCCACGAGCAATGGAGTAGGGTACCCCTTTCTCCACACCCTCACCAGCATGTGCTGTCATTTGATTTTTGATCTTAGCCATTCTGACAGGTGTGAGATGGAATCTCAGAGTTGTCTTGAGTTGCATATTTCTGATGATTAAGGATGTTGAGCATTTCTTCAAGTTTCTCTCAGCCATTAGGGATTATTCCTCCTTTGTGAACTCTCTATTTAGCTCTGTCCCCCATTTTTTGATTGGATTATTTGGTTTCTTGGCATTTAATATCTTGAGTTCTTTGTAGATTTTGGATATTAGCCCTCTGTCAGATGTGGGCTTGGTGAAGATTTTCTCCCAGTCTGTAGGCTGCCGTTTTGTTCAAATGACAGTGTCCTTTGCCTTACAGAAGCTTTTCAGTTTCATGAGGTCCCATTTATTTATTGTTGATCTCAAGTCCTGAGCTGTTGGTGTTCTGTTCAGGAAGTTGTCGCCTGTGCCAATTACTTTGAGGGTTTCTCCCACTTTTTCTTCTAGTAGATTTAGTGTGACCGGCCTTATGTTAAGGTCTTTGATCCACTTGGACTTAAGTTTTGTAAAAGGTGATAAGTATGGGTCTAATTTCATTCTTTTACAAATGGACATCCAGTTGGACCAGCACCATTTGTTGAAGATGCTGTCCTTCTTCCATTGTGCCGTTTTGGCTTCTTTGTCAAAAATTAGGTGGCCATAAGTGTGTGGGTCTATTTCTGGATCTTCAATTCGATTCCATTGATCTACTGGTCTGTTTCTATACCAATACCATGCTGTTTTTACAACTATTGCTTTGTAGTATAGCTTGAAATCTGGGATGGTTATACCTCCAGATATTTTTTTATTGTACAGGATTGATTTAGCTATTCTGGGCTTTTTGTTGTTCCATATGAAATTGAGGCTAGCTCTTTCCAAGTCTATAAAAAAATTGTGTTGGTATTTTGATAGGAATTGCATTGAATCTATATATTGTTTTTGGTAGAATGGCCATTTTTATTATGTTGGTCCTACCTATCCATGAGCATGGGAGATCTTTCCATCTTCTAAAGGCCTCTTCCATTTCTTTCTTCAAGGGCTTGAAGTTCTTGTTGTACAGGTCCTTTACTTGCTTGGTTAGAGTTTCCCCCAGGTATTTTATGCTGTTTGTGGCTATTGTTAAGGGGGTTGTTTCCCTTATTTCTTCCTCAGCCCATTTGTTTGTCGTATAAAGAAGGGCTTCTGATTTTTTTGAAATAATTTTGTATCAAGCCACTTTGCTGAAGGTGTTTATCAGCTGTAAGAGTTCTCTGGTGGAATTTTTGGGATCACTTATGTATACTATCATATCATCTGCAAATAGGGATAATTTGACTTCTTCGTTTCCGATGTTTATCCCCTTGATGTCCTTTAGTTTTCTTATTGCTCTAGCAAGAACTTCAAGTACTATATTGAAGAGATATGGTGAAAGTGGACATCCTTGTCTTGTCCCTGAGTTTAGACGAAATGCTTCAAGTTTCTCTCCATTTATTTTGATGTTGGTCACTGGCCTGCTGTATATTGCCTTTATTATTTCTAGGTACGGCCCTTGTATGCCCGTTCTCTCCAGAACTTTTAGCATGAAGGGGTGTTGGATTTTGTCAAATGCTTTTTCTGCATCTAGCGAGATTATCATGTGGTTTTTTTCTTTCATCTTTTTTATATGGTGAATGACGTTGATAGACTTTCGTATGTTCAACCATCCCTGCATTCCTGGGATGAAGCCTACTTGATCATGGTGTATGATACTTTTGATGTGTTCTTGAATTCGGTTTGCTAGTATTTTATTAAGTATTTTTGCATCTATATTCATGAGGGAGATTGGTCTGAAGTTCTCTTTCTTTGTTGGATCTTTGTGTGGTTTAGGAATCAGGGTGATTGTGGCCTCGTATAATGAGTTTGGCAATGTTCTTTCAGATTCTATTTTGTGAAAGAGTTTGAAAAGTATTGGTGTTAGCTCCTCTTTGAAGGTCCGGTAGAATTCCATGCTAAAGCCATCTGGCCCTGGGCTTTTTTTGGTTGGGAGATTTTTAATGAGTGTTTCTATTTCCTTATGAGTTATAGGGCTGTTTAATCTGTTTATCTGATCTTGATTTAGCTTCAGTAGGTGGAATCTATCAAGAAAATTGTCCATTTCACTTAAATTTTCAAATTTGGTGAAGTATAGATTTTTAAAGTAGGATCCAAATATTCTCTGGATTTCCTCAATGTCTGTTGTTATTTCTCCCTTTTCATTTCTGATTTTGTTGATTTGTGTTTTCTCCCACTGTCTTTTAGTTAATTTGGCTAAGGGTCTGTCTATTTTGTTGATTTTTCTCAAGGAACCAACTCTTAGTTTCATTGATTCTTTGTATAGTTTTTTTTGTTTCTAAGTTGTTGATTTCAGCCCTAAGTTTGATGATCTCCTGCCTTCTGCTCCTCTTGGGAGTGTTTGCTTCTTTTTTTTCCAATTCACCCAGTTTAGCTGTTAATTCGCTAGTATGAGCTGTCACAATTTTCTTTTTGAAGGCACTTAGTGCTTTGAACTTTCCTCGTAGCACAGCTTTCATTGTGTCCCATAGGTTTGGGTATGTTGTGTCTTCATTTTCGTTGGATTTTAAGAAGTCTTTGATTTCCTTCTTTATTTCTTCCCTGACCCAATGGTCCTCTAGTAAAGAGTTGTTCAATTTCCATGTGAGTGTAGACTTTCTCTTGATTCTTTTGCTATTGAAGTCCAGCTTTATTCCATGGTGGTCTGATAACATACAAGGGGTTATTTCAATTTTCTTGTATCTGTTCAGGCTATCTTTGTGTCCAACTATATGGTCGATTTTGGAGAAGGTTCCGTGAGGTGCTGAGAAGAAGGTGTATTCTTTTGTGTTTGGGTGAAACGTTCTGTAGTTATCTGTTAGGTCCATTTGGTTCATGATCTCTGTTAGACTCATTATTTCTCTGTTTGGCTTCTGTCTTGATGATCAGTCCATAGTTGTGAGTGGGGTGTTGAAGTCTCACACTATTAAAGTGTTTGGATCAATGTGCGATTTAAGTTTTAGAAGTGTTTCTTTTATAAATGTAGGTGCCTTTGTATTTGGGGCATAGATGTTCAATATTGAGATGACCTCTTGGTGGATATTTCCTTTAATGAGTATGTAATGCCCTTCTCTGTCTTTTTTTATTAACTTCAATTGGAAGTCTATTTTGTTTGATATTAGGGTGGCTACTCCAGCTTGTTTCCTGGGTCCATTTGCTTGGAAAACGTTTTCCCAGCCCTTTACTCTGAGGTAGTGTTTATCTTCAATAGTGAGGTGTGTTTCTTGTATACAGCAAAAAGATGGGTCTTGTTTACGGATCCTGTCTGTAAGTCTGAGTCTTTTTATTGGCGAGTTGAGTCCATTGATGTTGATGGATATTAGTGACCAGGGGTTGTTATTTCCCATTATTTTGGTTTAGCTGGCTGTCTTGTGTTTCTCTTTTGTTTAGTTGCTGTGGAGGTTTCTATTTCCTCTGTTTTCTTGGGTGTAGTTATCTTCTCTGGGTTAGAATTTTCCTTCTAGGATCTTCTGTAGGGCTGGGTTTGTGAGGAGATATTGTTTGAATTTGATTTTGTCATGGAATATCTTGTTTTCTCCTTCTATGTTGATAGAGAGTTTTGCTGGGTATAGTAGTCTGGCTGGGCACCTATGTTCTCTCAGGGCTTGTAGGACATCCGTCCAGGCCCTTCTAGCTTTTAAATATTCTGAGGAGAAGTCAGGTGTGATTCTGATGGGTCTGCCATTGTATGTGACTTGGCCTTTTTCTCTTACAGCTTTTAATATCCTTTCTTTATTTTCTACATTTGTAATTTCTATTATTATGTGGCGAGAGGAATTTCTGATCTAATCTGTTTGGTGTTCTGTAAGCCTCTTGGATTTTTACTGGCATCTCTTTCTTTAGGTTTGGGAAGTTTTCTTCTATGATTTTGTTGAAGATATTTCCTGGACCATGGAGTCGGGAGTCTTCTCTTTTCTCTATGCCTATAATTCTTAGGTTCCGTCTTTTCATTGAGTCCTTGATTTCTTGGATGTTGTGGGTGAGAGATTTTTTAGCTTTCTCATTTTCTTTGGATGTTGTACTGATTTCTTCCATCGAATCTTCCATACCTGAGATCCTGTCTTCCATCGCTTGTATTCTATTTTTCATACTCACATCCATAGTTCCTGTTCTCTTCTCTTGATTCTCCATTTCCTCTTTTAACTCTGACTGTGTTTTCTTTATTGTTTCCATTTCTATTTTCATGTCTTGAATGGTAGTGTTCGTTTTGTACATTTCCTTCTCCAGTTTGCTTGTTTTTGTCTGGAGATCTTTCATTGCTTTATCCTTTTCCTGTTCAAGCTGGGTCACCTTGGCTTGGAGCTCTTTAATGATGCTATTCGTTGTTTTGACTTGTAAGATTGTGGCTTCTTTGAATTCCTTCATAGTTTTAAGTTCTTCTTGAAGGGACTTTATCACTTTCCATACTGTAGAATTGTCATCGTTTTCATGTGTTTCAGTTGTGGTGAGGTGGTTCGGGCTGGACGGAATAGCGTTGCTTTCTTTTGTTGGAGACATTTCGCTCTGTGTTTTTTTTTTTTTTGTCTGGGGCCTCTGGCCATGTGGAATTTGCTGTCTTGTGGACTTGGGTCCAAAGGGGGCACTGTGGTGTAGGATTCGATTTGCCTTACTCCACCCCTATAAGGTGAGTCATTCAGTCCCGCCTCCCAGGTGGGGATCTAATTAATTCAGGTGGTGGAGCTGTTTACAAGTAAGCTCTGATTCCCCACCGGAAGGGCCTGTACTAGTACATAAGACTGATATACAACCGTTTCAAATATCTCGCAGTTTGCCCAGGGTTGGTTCCTGTAGCGGGTAAGTCTGCAGTTCAGCTGCAGTAGCCTTGCTGCTCCTGCGGCTTGGAAACTGGCCAGTGATGTCACAGACTGCGATCTGTGGTCTGAAGGCACTTTGCAGCGGATCTCCCGCTCACTTCCAAGGGTCGCAACCTTTCGCTAGATAATTGGATCCTCTGTGTGAGACCTGGGAGTGCCCAGCATGGTGGGGATTATCTCTGTGTATTTTCTGAATCTGCTGGCTGGGTATTAGGTTGGAACTTACCGGAAGTCTCTCCTTTTGGGGGGATGGGTTATCCCAATTCCCAGGTCCAGAGGCTTCCTAGCGTGTCCGAGATTTGGAAGGGGCATCCTGCCCAGACATCTTCCATGATCCCTGTGTAGCTGGGTGAGATTTAGAAGGGGTCGTACCCTTTGTACAGCATCCTGGAACACTTTCCACCTTGTGATTTTTGACCCCAAAATCAAAATACCTCTGCACCGGCCACCGCCATATTGGATCCCCCCCTCTTCTTTCACTTATATTCATTACACTGACTGCTGGTGTTTTTCTTCCTAAGGTATAAGCTCTCATGTTAGTAGCTTTGAGAGGATAAAGCTACAAGTTGCAAACAGTCTGAATCCTTTTGTTAGTTTTTCCTCCAAGATGTAGTTGTTGATCTGTCTATTTTCTGTAATTTAGGTTCCAGACTAAGATTAGAGCAAGAAAACAATGAACAGTGTTGTAGCCCTAGGTCATAGGATGCTAATGATGAGAGGCAAGAATGGCATGTAAAAATTAAATATATTTTCAATCTGGGACCACAAGAAGTATGACCATGATAGATGCCAATGAAGAGAAGTTGCTAGAATGGAAAGATTGTGTTCAAGTGACAGATTACTGTTAGAACATGAGTTGAATATATCAGGTAAAAGAACAAAGTATGTAACATGGACATGGAGTTGTAGAGTCTAGTTTTTCTCATAGAACCTTGAGTTCTTTGACATGGCCTGAACCCACATTATCTCTTTGAGGGTCAGATTCATGATTCAGTGTAGTTCAAAAATTACACTACCAATCACCAGTTATTCTTTGAGTACCATGTGTGGTTTCTTCTCTTTAGACTGTCTGCCCAGGCCCTTTTTTTTTTTGATGAATTCCTGCAGATTCTAATCTCAACTTAATCTAAGACTTTCAACAACATAGCTGGCTAAGAAACAGAATACATACCTAACTTGTACATCTATTGTTGCATGCTCTTATAGAAAAGATTTGTTTCAACCACAACAAAAAGCTATTAAGATGGATAGACACTGCTTTCCCCAGCATATAACTTGATGTTTTCATGTGTATTGTGCATATCATAAGGGCATAATACAGGATCATGAACATTTCAAAGTATTTACATAGTCTTAGCCATAAAATCTTCTAAGGCATTTCTCTTCTTCTCCCTTCCTGATTACCCTGACATCTTTTCTGACTGACACTAACTCTATTTCTTTCCATTGATAATTAGGAAGAACTAGATTCCCCAAACAGTAGGCAAGGCAACAGCAACCATATTTTGGAAAAAAATGTTTTTTGTAGTGTAGTTGTGGAAAAGAAAAAAAATTTCATAGTGTAACATTAAGGGAAGCACTTTCATTTTTTTCTTAAAAATTTTTATTACATTTCATTTATTAGTGTGTGTATGTATGTGTGATTCTCTCTCTCTCTCTGTGTGTGTGTGTGTGTGTGTGTGTGTGTGTGTGTACGTGTGCATGTACACAGGCTTACATGTTCATACCATGGTACATAAGTGAATATTAGAGGACAACCCACATGACTCAGTTCTTTCCTTCTACCAGGTGGGTTCGAACTCAAGTCATGAGACTCAGCAGCAAGCCCTTTTACATGCTGAGCCATCTTGCTGACCTCTTCCCTCCTCTTCCTCTATGTCTTTTAATATTTCTGCATCCAGTTGTGGGGATTTTACAGGCAGCAAGAGTAAAGTAACACAGATCTGACACATCTGCATGTTTTATGATATTTTTTTCATGTCCTTCATTTGCAGAGGAGTCATAGTACCCCGCAAATCTTTCCCACCATGGATCATCTTCCTTTGTGCATTTGGAGTGCTGGGAGCCCTTGGGCTGACTATTGGACTCTCAGTTCACTTTCTGGCTGTAGGTTGGTATACATTTGTATTCATTTCTCTTTTCTGTGCTACTTGCTTCACCTTCTGTGAGATACAATGAAGAAATTGCAAGTCATGAATTATCTCCCCTTATAGCAGCATCGGGGACCTCAGGTCCTGCAAGGAAGTATGACTAGCATTTGCAAATGTACCGTGGAAAGACTTCTCATACTCAGAGGTACAAGAATGAATATCAGTTTAGATACAAATGAACAGATCACTGATAAACAAGCAAAATATTTTATTCTACCAGGTGGTATGTTTGTTTCTGTGCAATTAAAGTTTTATTATTATTTTTTTGTGGAGAAGAGAATTGAAGGGATATTGACATTTCAGCTAGTTGTTTATTAATAAGAAAGGTAATAAAGGAATCTTTCTAAATAGATTAAAATATTATTAAAAATAATAGAATAAATATTTTTATTAAAATAGAACTATATCACTTTACTCCCTTTCCTTTCCTCCCTCCAGCCTCTCCCAGCTAGCTTCCCTCCAGACCTTCCCATGTCTCTCACTTTTATGGTAGCCTCATTTTTTTTGAGGATTACTGTTTCACACACAAACACACACACACACACACACACACATCTCTCCCACATACACAAATATAGAAATACAACCTGCTGAGTCTATCTTTGTTGGTAGTATATGTATATGGTTTCAAGTATATACAATATATATATCACTGTGTATTGGATGAGCAATAAAGCAGTTCATCCTTAAGAAATATTGTAGTGTATGTTCTTCCTTTCATCCCCAAGCTCCCAGAAAAAAGACTCTAAGATTCAAAATATATTTACAAACACCTTAGACATAAGCTTCAGCTCGTTCCCTGATATGCTCACAACTTAATATTCTATTTATTCTAATCTAAGTTCTGCCATGTGACTGGTTACCTCTACTCAAGTACTGTGCTGTCTTTTCCCTTCACTTCCTCCTGCCTGGCACTCTCCCAGAATTCTCTTTGCCTACCAGATGTCTTTCATTATATTCTACCTTTTCTTATAGGCCATAGATTTTTTTTTTTTTTTTTTTTTTTTTTTTTTAGTGACAGGTGATGTATCCATGCAGTACTATTCCCTTCACAGAGAAAGGCTAATTCTCCCTTTTCCAACTGTCATTAGTTTGCTGCCTGAAGTTCTTGTCTAGGGGTGGGGACTCATGAAAATTTCTTCATGTTAACATGTCCATTGACATTGCCATTCTTCCAGTCTTTTTTTTTTTAAATTTTGCTTTATTTTATTTTATTTTTCATTTTGTATCTGAATCATAGCCTCCTCCTTCCCCTTCTCTGGGTCTTGCTCTCCCACTCCCTTCTCCCATCACTCCTCTTCTCCACAGGAAAGAGAAGTCCCATCCCTCCCTGCCCCCATACCATCCCACCCCAATCTATCAAGTCATATCAGGTCTGACCAATGACAAGGTAGGTCCCTGGGAGGAAATGGGGATAATTTTAGCTGAGACTCCTACCAGCAAGAGATTTGGAGACTGAAGAGGCTTCCCACTAGCTAGGTAGGACTTCCAGGGGAGGGAGGCGATAACCAACCCACACACAGAATGACCAACCAATGACAGGCTCACTCATAGACCTACCCCAAGGGAGAGAGCCAACCCGTATCACTAGTAATGATACTCTGCTATTATTACAGACAGAAGCATAGCATAACTGCCCCCTGAGACCCTCCATGCAGCACAGTATCCAGAGACTGCTATTCAGTATCAAGGCTGAATGTGGGGGATCTTGTGGAAGAATGGAAGAAAGGATAGAAAGACCTAAGGAAGACAAGAACTCCACAAGAAGACCAACAGAGTCAACTAACCTAGGTTCATGGGAGCTCACAGAGTCTGAACCACCATTCAAAGGGCATGTATGAACTGGATCTAGGCCCCCTACTTATATGTATATGATGGGAAGGTTGATCATCATGTGGGCCCCTAGCACGTGGAGCAGGGGCTGTCTCTGGCAAGGACTATGAGGCCTGCTTTTTGATCACTTCCCCTCAGTGGGGCTGTGATGCCTGGCTTCAATGGAAGAGGAAGCACTCAGCCCTGTGCTTCCACAGACTATATATATTCTCCAGTGAAAACAAGAAGCACAAACTTTCATTTGAAAACACCACTTAATTTGAAAATGTTTGAGGTTTAATTCTAAAGTGACTTCCTTTTTTATGTTTATTTATTACATAAAGTTACATCTCCATCATAGTGCCCTCTTTCCACTCTTCCTGGTTCCACCCTCCCACCTTCTCCTCCCTCTCCCACTCATCCCACTCCTCCCATGTGGAGTGTCCCTACATATCAGCCCCTCTCAGTTCAACAGTCATATGAGGGCTAAGAGCTTCCTCTTGCACTGGGGGCCTACATGGTAGCACTCCTAGGGCAAATTGTCCCCTTGATAAGTAACAAAGCCTATGTTCCTGATCTTTCTGGTGTGTTGGTTGTAGGATAGTTATCTTGTACTATATGGCTAAAATCCAATTATAAGTGAGTAGATACCATGCACATCTTTCAGAGTCTGAGTTAGCTCACTCAGAATGAGCTTTTCTAGTTCCATCCATTTGGCTGCGAATTGCATGATTCGCAATTGAGTTGTCTCACCCAATATAATATTTCCTCCATTTCCTTGTTTCTGATATCTCATGCTCATGGATAGATAAGATCAACATAATAAAAATGGCCATCCTCTAAAAACTATATACAGATTTAATGCAATACCTATCGAAATGCCAAAACAATTCTTTTTTTGTAATTATCTTTTTTTTTCATTATTTTTTATTTTTTCAAGTTACATCTCAATTGCAGTCCCCTCCCTATTCCCCCTCCAGTCCCACCCTCCCACCCTCAACCCCCCATCCTCTTCTCTTTTTTTTTCTTTTAAGTTTAAGGTATGTCTTATTTCCCCCTACAGTTTCCCCTTTCAGTCCAACAAATGGCTCTTTCTCTTATAATAACAAATACAATACAGTACAACAGAGGTAATTAGGCCACAGTTATGAGGGTTATATGGCTTAACGTACATTCCCAATGACCAGTCCATATGTATTTGATACCTGACTTTAACATTCTACTATCTAAACATCTCCATGAGTTTAAAGGTCTATATCTGACTCAACATTCATACTAACTTGCAACACAATTTTAAAAGTATCTTCTTAGATCTATAACACTCTCTTGACTCCAAAACAACTCAAAATTAAATTATGAGACTCTAGCTATCTGTTCTTCAACCACCTCAGAGACCTGAGAGGGATAAATATATCTGATTTTATAGGAAGTACAGGGCCTGCAGCTTCTCAAACTAAGAAATGACATACCTGTGGCTGCCTAGACAGTTCCCATTTTCTCTCCATACATTACAGAATCGATCTTCATTCATTGGGGATCTGCGAAGTAGTACCATCAGTGAAAAGTGTCTCGTTGCCCGGGAGAGAACTACTAAACAAACAAACCAATAAGCATACAATAGATAAAAAGACTAAAAAATAGAAAAAATATAACTAATATATAAAAAATAAATAAAGAATAAGAATTAAAAATAAGAAGTCTATGTCCAAGTTCCCTTTGGTGTGTTAGTTGTAGTATCGATACCTTCTACTATATAGCTAAAGGCCTGGAAAAACAACTCTCAACTTCATATGGAATAACAAAAAACCCAGAAGAGCTAAATCAATCCTATATAATAAAAAAAATCTGGAGGTATCACCATCCCAGATTTCAAGTTATACTACAGAGCAATAGTGATTAAAAAAACATCATGGTAGTGGTTTAGAAACAGACCAGTTGATCAATGGAATCAAATTGAAGACCCAGAAATGAACCCACATACCTATGGTCACTTAATTTTTGACAAAGCAGCCAAAACCATACAATTGAAAAAGGACAGCATCTTCAACAAATGGTGCTGGTCTAACTGGATGTGGACATGTAAAAGAATGAAATGAGACCCATACTTATCATCTTGCACAAAATTTAAGTCCTAGTGGATCAAAGACTTCAACATAAATCCCAACAAACTAAATCTAATAGAAGAAAAAGTGGGGAAAAACCTTGAACTCATTGGCAGGTGACAACTTCCTGAACACAGAAAACTAAACTTTCCTTTGCAAGTGTTTATCAATTGGAGGTAGCTTCTGGATTAAAGGTGGGGACATATGTCCACTCCTCCTTTAAGCTCTAAGATCCCATCTGATGTAGGCCTGTGCAGGCCCTATTTTCAGCTATTTCTAAGACTGCTTCACAGCAAATTTCCTGATATTCTGGCTCTTACAATCTTTTCATACCTTAGTCCATGATATTCTCTGAGCCATAGATGTATACATTCAAGCTGGCCTGTCCAGGATTCATTTTATCCAATTGTAGTTTTCTGTGATGGTCTCCATTTCCTGTAAAAAGAGGATTCTTTGATGGGGTCACAGCCATGCGTGAATGATATCTGTGTTTACTCTATGTCATATACTCACATCTGAAGGTTTGGAGCCAGGGACTTCAGATGAGAGAGAATATGTGGCATTTGTCCTCCTGGGTATGCCTGAGTTGCCTCACCCAATATAATATTTCCTAGGTCTATCCTTTTACCGAAAATTTCACAATCTCATTTTCATTTATAGTTGAATAGCATCCCACTGTGCAAATGTACCACATTTTCATTATTCATTCACCAGTTGAAGGACTCTTACGTTGTTTCCATTTCCTAGCTATTGTGAATACAGAGATAAATATTGTTGAGCAACTGTCTGTGGGGTAGGATGTGGATATATTTTGGGCATATGCCAGAGTGGTTAAGCTGGTTCATGTTGTAGAGTTTTTAAAGGGGATTTTCCATAATGATTTCTAGAGTTGCTGCACTAATTTGCATTCTCACTAATAATGAATGAGGATTTTCTTACAGCCTCTTTGGCATTTTTGTCAGTTACTTTGTTGATCTTTGTCATTCTTACTGGGGCTTGTCTTTTGAAAATAGCAAATGTCTTTTGACATCTATATAGTATATAATATATGATATATATATATATATAATATGTATCAATTAGATTAGTATCTGTAATACTAATTGAGGATTGTAATATAATGTATTAATTGTAGGCTTTGGAGTCAGATGATTGAGTTTTTATCCTTGGCTTTTTTTTTTTTTTTTTTTTTGGATTTTAACAAGCCTAGTCTGGATTGTACAATCTTTTTTTTTTTTAATTTTATTTATTTATTTTTTATTTCTTCAAGTTACATCTCAATCGCAATTCCCTCCCTACTCCCCCCTCTGGTCCCACCTTCTTCCCCCTTAACCCCCCATCCACTTCCTTTTTTCTTTAAGTTTAAGATATATATTTTCCCCTAACAGCTCCCCCTTTCAGTCCAACAAATGGCTCTTTCTATTATAACAACAAATACAATACAAAACAACAGAAATAATTAGGCCACAATTATGAGAATTATAAAGCTTAGCATACATTCCCAATGTCCAGTCCATAAGTGTTTGGCAACTGACTTTAACATTCTACTATCCAACCATCTCCATGAGTTTAAAGTTCTATATCCAACTCAGCTTCCCCCCTAACTTGCATCACAATTTTAAAAACATCTTCTTAGATCCAGAACACCCTCTTAATTCCTAAACAACTCAAAATTTAACTATGAGACTCTATCTAATCTTCCACCACATCAGAGACCTGATAGGGATAAATATATCTGATTATACAGGAAGTGCAGAGCCAGCAGCTTCCAAATCTAAGAAATGACATACCAGTGGCTGCCTGGGAGATGGTTGAAGAATTAGTGGCAAGCCTATCACTTGGCAAGAAAAACCCCTTGCTTCAACTGTAGACAGAATGCTGTCCAAAAAGGACAAAACTTGGAAGCAGGTAAGTAGACAGCCTAGCTCTGCCAAGACAGGGTAGGTAAGTCCTTCATAATTCCTGCTCTACAATCAATGTCTGTCAGAGAAATGGGGCCGAACGGCTGAAGATTGATGCTGTAATGTATGGAGAGAAATTGGGAACTGTCCAGGCAGCCACTGGAGTCTACAATCTTAGCCCATCTAAACTAGCTGTTAATTCTATTCCCCAAATATGATCCCATATATACATATATCCCCTGAGCTGCGAGATATATAATATTAGGCAAATCACTTAATTACTGTGAGACTATATTTCTCTTGAAAAATTAGTGTATTTTTTAAGATTTTGTATAGTATCACCTGGTAGTAATACTTAATGAATTGTAACTTTTAAAATCTATAGTCTGACAACTGGTTACTCTAAACAAAAGCTATTATAGTACATATTTCTTTCCATATCAATCAAGATGTTATTTGTAGGGCTGGGGATATTGCTCAGGGGAACTATTCTCCCATTATGAGGACTGGAGTTGAGACTCCAGAACCCAAGTAAAGCCAGTACAGTAGTGTGCATCTGTAATCATAGTACTCATGTGGGAAGAAGGGAAGTTGAACAAGTTGGAAGCTCATAGGCCAGTTATCCAGACATACACTGTAGAAAACATAAAAGACCTGTCTCCAACAATATAGAAGGTAAGGACTGATATCTGCGGTCTTCCTCTGACTTTCACATGTGGGTGGTGGCACTCATTTACACAATCATGCATGCACACATGTACATCATATACACAAATCATTCATATACATGTACACACAAAAACCAAAAAGATGCTATTATTCATAATTCTCTCTCTCTGTGTTTTCTATTACCGGTTTTAAAACCACTTTCTACAATATCTAGATTATTTATTCAGTCGTTCCAGAAATACAAGTGGCTGTCAATATCTAATGACCACAATACATCCTGCTTGTGTTACTATCAATCTACGTCTTTGATTTGAAGCACATTTGATTTAAATAGTTCTTGGATCATTTCTATCTCACAGAAAACAAGATCTACTACTATCAAGGTAGTTTTAAAGTGCTGAATATTCCATATGACAGAAATTATGAAAGGGAAACATCTCCAGAAAGTAACTACCTCAGTAAAATCCTTGAGACTAAAGTAAGCTATATTTTCTTGTGTTTGTTAACTGATTAAAGAATTCATATATTATTGAAATTTGATGTTTAACTCTATGTTTTCTCTTAACAGATGGTTGATGCCTTTCAAAGCTCTAACATTTACCGACAATATATCAACTCTCAGATCATCATGTTAATGTAAGTGGCTATCATTAATTATCAGAAAAAGGGACAAAGCCATTGTACATATTATACTTCAAGTACTCCAGGAAGAATGAATCTAGAATCTTCTGATATGCCACAGCCACTGCCAACAATGGCTAAGTACTGACATTATCATACACGTCAGCATGATTGTTCATTATAACAGCAAAAAATGAAATGTATTGATGTTTAAATTACATTTGATCTATCCTTTTCATTTCCTAAGTATTTGTAGCCACAAACCATTAGATGGTCTCTAAGTCATTTGCTTGATCCTCTATTAGTTTTGTTAATGAGAATGAAAACCATAGGTTCTATTTTCTCTTGTCCTTCTAGTCAGCTAAACGTGTTTTGGAACTGTTCTTAGGACTCTTATTATATAGAATGGAAGAAGTCACATATGCACCAGACTTTAATGCCACAAATGGATTCCACACACCATAAAAATAAATGTGTTTCCTGCACACGGGTTCAGAATTGCAGAGGAAGCCCTGGCACTGCACAACCTGGACCCAGATTTTATAATTTAATATCCCGGAGCCTTAAGAGAGTCACATGACCAATCTCTATCTTATGAAATGTCTATTAATGACAACAGCTTTCTTGTCTTCCTCATAGACCTGTATGCAAAATAAAAAAATAGTGTGTGTAGAAGTATTTGGAGGAAACACATTTCAAATGAAGGTGAACATTGTTTATACTTTGACCAATGCCCCTAATGTCAACCTTTATTCTCCTGTTCCTTGATTCATTTGACTCCTAGAATTACAGAATAGATTAAGGCTCTCATTAGCATTAACCTATTATTGGGTCAAAATAGAAAACTAAAGTTGAAGGGCCCTTGTAACTCTCTGAGGTGACTGAACACACTGTGTGAGCACATGAATGCATTAGTGCATGTGTGCGTGTGCGTGTGTGTGTGTGTGTGTGTGTGTTTATGTTTTGTTTTATTACCCATGCATGTAATTCAGATGTCTGTAGGTAGCAAGAGTCCAGACAAAGTAATAAAGAGGCCTCAGAACATTGTGCTTCTCTTGGCATGTACTGCTACATAAACCAAATTCACATGAACTCAGTACCTCTTAGAAATTATTGATTTGTACAATCAGATATATTTATCCCTCTCAGGTCTCTGAGGTGGTTGAAGAATAGCTAGAGTCTCATAGTTAAATTTTGAGTTGTTTAGGAATCAAGAGGGTGTTCTGGATCTAAGAAGATATTTTTAAAATTATGAGGCAAGTTAGTATGAAAGCTGAGTTAGATATAGAACTTTAAACTCATGGAGATGGTTAGATAGTAGAATGTTAAAGTCAGGTGCCAATTACATATGGACTGGACATTGGGAATGTATGCTAAGCCATATAACTCTTATAATTGTGGCCTATTTATTTCTGTTGTTTTGTATTGTATTTATATTTATAAGAAAAAGAACCATTTTTTGAACTGAAAGGGAGAGCTGTTGGGGGGAAAAAAGAAATACCTTAAACTGAAAAAAAAAAGAAGGGAAGAGGATGGTGGGGCTGAGGGGGAGCAGGGTGGAAGGGTGGGACTGGAGGGAGGAGTAGGGAGGGGATTGTGATTGAGATGTAACTTGAAGAAATAAAAAATAAATTATTAAAAAAAAGAAATTATTGATTTGTACACACAGTATTGAGATTCCCCAGACACTGTCCCAAAGGATAACAAGTAATTTCCATACATCTATTAGCTAGCATTAGCCCCTTCTCAATCTAAGTCCAATCTCATAGAGATTGGGTAACTGTGTAAGGCAATAATGAGTAGTGTAAAGAATTCAGAGTGTAAGATCTATCATCTGCACTGAATAAACTTCCTTCTTTGGTAGTGGCATACTCCTGAGTACATGATTTAATCTCTCAGATATTGAGTTTGTCTTTGTTCATAAAAATAAGATAACAATACTTTTACTGTAGAGTAGTAGAGATGATGGAACATGCACCAATGACTGTAACAACAAAGTATCGGTGGCATAGCACTAACAAGTAAGTCCTAATTACTATCATTACCAAGGACAATTCCATGATATAGCTCTCCTCATCTCAGCTTGATAAAAATTTCAGTTTGATGATGAAATATAAATAGAAGTGCTTTAATATTCAGTTGTATATTAATGCTTCCATGAACTTCTCTTTAATTCTTTAAGTACAAATTGTGTGTAACTCCTCCCAGTATCTTTAGTTAAGAAAAATAACTTACTATTTCTGCCTCATTTGTTACTGTCCTTTTCACACAAGCTTTATCTCTCATAACAGCCATAAAGTTCCTAGAGGGTAGGAACTGTGCCTTGGTCATCAGTGGAATTCAGCAAAGTCGCACATCTATAGCAATTGCTCAATAAACAATTGATGAATGCATAGATATCTCAGTTCTTCAGCTATCATCTTTCCTTGGTACCTCAGGCTAGTTCTTTTTCTGAAAGATATATAGAACTGCATGTCCTCCAAAATGCATGGCATAGCTTTATACATTCAGCAGGCTGAAAGCTTCATGTAAAGTGATGTTACTGCACAAACCCATAAAGAGGGGACAGAAATCAAGATATGAAAGACTAGAGGAGGAAATGTTAGTTTTAACACTGTATGAAAACTTTGTTTTCCAGTCCTGATAACAACAGTGTGACAGCATATATATGGCTGGTGTTTAAGAATCCAAGGTCAAAGAAGGAAAACACAAGAAGGAGAATTGAAAGCGTCTTATATCAGATGCTAGAGAACCACTCAGGATCCTTGACTACAGATCCAGGGTCTCTGAAGCTCATGGGTAAGCTTACTTTTTGGATGAGAGCTGTTTCACTGTATCATTTTTTGCCTAGTCATAAACACCAAGTACAAAGTCTATCTTTAATATAATTTTAAATGAATATCCTCTTAGATCAGAGAGATTCTCATTCTTTCATTTATTTTCTAGTAATGCTACATTTTTCAGTTGCTTAGAAAAAAAGAGATGGCTTCTGATTCTACAGTAGATATTAATACACTTAAACATTGTAAGTGATTGTGTATTCTGTTGTTATTTTCTTGATGTATGAAAATTAATATTATGTTTGACATTTTATTACTTGTCACATTTTAGAAGTTCTTTTTAAATTCTGACATGAATCAGATTCACTTATGGAACTTACTCTTGTTTCAAAAGAAGATACTCTCAATTTCTGACAGTAGATGAGTTAGTGAAAATACAATTTCTCAAGTGGAAGTATGAAGACAGTACCTTATTATAATGTATTCAAATGTGGCAGAAGAAAAATTCCAATAAACTAATTCTTTCTTCTGTATGATACTTTGTTCCGGTTGACAAATTATTGCTGGGCCCTCTGGTCTGTGGGAAATGCTATCTCTCTTGCCCAGCTTAAATTTACTGTGGACTCTTTCCTCTATTTCAGAAATCAATAAGGCTGATGCTGAGAAGATTATCAATAATCGTAAGTCCAAATCCTTTTCCAGTTAAATATGAGGTAATATAAACATCAACAGTCAAGATCATTACAACAGGGCACAGCATATTTTACATGTGATGATAACTTAGGCAATCTTCAGAACACTCCAGGAGAGGAGTATGCTTACAGTTTCATCTTAGAGATGTTGGCACTGAAACACAAAAGTGTAAAAATTGCATGGATTCATCCAGCTTGTAAATGATAGGACCAGGATTCAAATTCAGGAGACTAGTGGCAGAGCCCATGAATTAACCATGGTTTTGCCTTTAATAGCTTACATATTCTCTAATGATTAAAGTTACTATGTGAGAGATGTAGAGGAATTTTAATCCAGCAACTTGGTTGCTCTGACAAGGGATTATATCCAAATATCTTTTAAGTCTATGTGATCCGGCTGGAATGAAGACATGCTCAGGATTATAGTATGATCTGGCTGGAATATAGACACATCCTTAGTACATACCTTTAATCCCCCAAAATGAAGGTAAAGTTAGTTTATAGAAGGAAGCAGCCATGTTTGAAAGTGACGTCCTAATGAAGGGCAGACAAGGTGACGAATCAAAGAAAGATTTGGCAGAATGAATTAGAGATAGGATACATCCAACTCTCTTGAGAACATGACAGGAAAGAAATGCTACTTAAGAGCAACCCAAGGAGAGAGAGAAAAAGGTTTTTTTTATTGCGGGTTGATTACCTGGACAGTGTTACAGAGAAAGGTTGCAGAGAGAACAAGCTAAACACAGGTGAAGACAGAATAAGACTGAGCCAAATGATTATTAATGTTAAATATATTAAATATTACATATTATATGTAAATAATATATTTATAAATATTAAAATATATTGCTAGAATTAGTTGGAGGCCAGGCAGAGCAATTCATTAAGAAGCCAAGAGAAGCCAGTTTGAATCAGTCAGCTTGGAGAGGAGTTCAGGTCAGAACAGCTGAGTCGAACAAGTCAGCATGAGTTCAGAAAGAGCTAGAAGGCTTGGGAATGGTTCTCATCTTATCCTCCCATCTAAGGAAATAAAAACATTTACAGTGAGACTCCTGGGGCTGCTGGTGATCCTTGTATGGGAGATTCTATTCCTATCCGGTGCTAAATGCTGATAGCGTCAACTATAACCAACCAGAGCTGCAGAAAACCTAGTTCACTTTCTGCATTGTCATCAAATAAATATCTTTCTATTATCAATGTAATCAAACTGACTGACCATCTCTGAAGGTTGTGGGAGACGACCAAGAATGTCAGCAACCTATGACAGAATCACAGGAGGTTCCACTGCCCACAAAGGAGAATGGCCATGGCAAGCGAGTCTCAGAGTGAATGGTAGACACCACTGCGGGGCATCACTAATTGGTGAAAAATTTCTGTTAACAGCGGCTCATTGCTTTCAGAAGTAAGTTCATCATGTTCTCTAAGGTTAGCGGTGCTCAACGAGCTGGAGAGTCCTTGTCTTAGGCAAATTATCTTCCATCCTCACAAATGTCCTAGTTTGAAAAACAAATTACTGATAAGCCTTCCTCAGCATTTCCTACTTTGCCAAAACATAGAAAGACCCATTCATTTTTTATTGATTTTTTATGCCACTCATTTTTGATGCACTTTTTTTTTACAAGAATCTTATTTCTCATCATTTTATGTTCAGATCCTAAACTACCTGCAGTTGCTAGAGTACCTCATTGTATCTCTTATCTCTTTCTGTCCCATCAGATAGCTATCTGAGTCTTATGGTCATTTAGGGAAATATGACTCACTCTAAAATGCTGTTTTCTCTAAAAGTAAAACTTTCCCTCCTTTTAAACATGTGGGTTAATGTCCCCCTCTTTATCAATCTCATCAATTAATTGAATAAACACTAAGCATTTATAATTACCTGTGTGTACTCCCAACTTGCATTAAATTTAAGCCCTTTTAAGGTATAGATTGCATCCCTATATCTAGTGTACTGTGAAGAGATCCAAACAAGATTTTTTTTTATCAATTTATTTTTTCAAGTTGCATCTCGATCAAAGTCCCATCCCCTTTCCCCTCCCAGTCCCCTTCTCCCTCTTTCTTTCTCCATCCTCTCCTTCTCCTCAGATGAGGGAAGCCCCTCATCATCAAACTCCCATATCAAACCTCCTCATTTCATCAGTAACATGAGGGCTAAGAGCTTCCTCTTGTAATGGGGTTTGATATGGCAACCCAGCTAGGGTATGGTGTTCCACTAACAGACAACAGGGTCCAGGACTTGCTGATGGGTAGAGTTTTTCATGGGATAGTTATGCTAGATTCCTGTCTGTTTAGGTCTGTGGGTTATAGGATGGTTGTTTTAGAAGTGAATTTAAAAATCAGATTATGTGGAGTTGGATAGATGGATCAGCAGCTAAGAGTACATGCTGAGGAAATAAATGGGTTTGGTTCCTAGCACCCACATGACCACATCCAGCTGTCCGTAACTATAGTTTCAGGGGATCCAATACCACTATCTCACCTCCAAGGGCTCAAGATATGCACATATTACATAGATGTACATATGAGCAGAACATTTATACACATAAAATAAATAAATCAGAAAAAAATTAAAAATCATGCTGTATTATTGCAATGGGCTATAATGCAAGGAAATCTTGATGCCATAAAAGCATATGGCAGATGTAGAATTTTTACTATATGCTATAAAATGCAGTATTTCGGTCATTTAAAAGTAAAAACAAAAATATGTTTTTTGTTCCCTTAGGACGAATAATTCAAAAAACTTAAGTATTAGCTTTGGCACTAAAGTAAACCCACCCTACATGCAGCATTATGTTCAAGAAATTATTATTCATGAAGACTATGTTAAGGGGGAACATCATGATGATATTGCAATTATCATACTCACTGAAAATGTTTCATTCAAGAATGATGTACATCCAGTGTGTCTTCCGGAAGGCACACAGATTTTTCCACCAGGTGAAGGAGTCGTTGTTACAGGCTGGGGAGCACTTTCCCACAATGGTGAGTCTGATGATGGCAGAGCACAGCATAAAATACAATGTGAACATCTAGTAATCTGAGTATAGCCTAAAAGGCATCATTTTATCTTTGGATGACCAGTTCCTTCAGGCCATCTCTCAGGGAATATTGCACAGGACAGTGCTAACTGTTTTGGTTTGAAATATTCAAAAGAGACCAATTTAGATGTAGAAACTCTCTGTCTGGAAGAAACTAAATAGAAAAGTTTCTGGACCATTGATGTAAGAAGGGAACATTTGGCAACACTAGAAAGGTATTTCTAATAAATATTTTGAACATTTCCTTTTCATTAGTTGGAGGGAGAGAGAAGTGATGGGTGTGTTTACCCTAAAAGAGACAAGAGTCAAATGAAGGTATTATGTATAGAAGACTAAAGCGGGTGTCCATTCTGGTCAGATTCTTGGAAGCTGTTTTGCTGACACTTTTATTTCCTTTAGGTGAGTCCCCACTGTTACTTCAGAAAGCATCTATTAAAATTATTGACACAAACACTTGCAATGCTCAAGAAGCTTATGGTGGCAGGATCGTGGACACAATGCTCTGTGCTGGTTACATGGAAGGCAATATCGACGCTTGCCAGGTAAGTCTAGACGTCATTCATAAGGACCACATAGTATATAAGCAAGTGCTTTCACTTTGTTAAGTTCGTAATTATGGAGACAACTCCACTCTTCACTTAAGTATGCTTTGACAGTTCTGTCAGGGACATTTAAAGTGGTTATTTTCTAGGTGGCTCATGTTTAAAAGTGTTCATGAATGCTGAGGATAGATTTTTCTCTCAGTTGAGTTGTGTCCTAGAACTTCAGAAATATTAATTCATTTAATTCTCACTGTAGCTGTATGATGTAAGTACAATTTCATAGACAAGGAAATGGAGGCAGAGGACCATTAACTACCTTATATATCACAGAGCTACTAGGTGGTAGAACTGTGCACAATTCTGGGTTGTCTCGAATCACAGTGTATTCTCTTAATTATAGATCAGAAAAAGATAAGTCTCAGAGATATTTAAGTATTATCAGGGCCATACCCAAGTTACTCTTATTTTCTTATCCCTCTTATGACTAAAGTCCTGGTTATTTTTCTCAAATACAAAACTTTGAATTTCAAGTACACTCAAATGTATTTCCTAAAAACTTTCTCAAAAACTGGTTTGTAACTTCTCAGATCATACTTTCAAATTCTTATGCTCAAAAAGAGAAGCACGGAATACATTTTGGTAGGTATTAATGGAGGTTAGGGTGTGTAGGGATTTAAATAACACATTTCTCCACAATCTCTATGAAGCACCAATAATTCACAACTTCATCTGGAACATCATTGCCTGTAGATAAACTGTCTGAGAGGAACTTGTCAAAATAATGAATGTCTTTGCTTTATTTAGGGTGACTCCGGAGGACCATTAGTGCATCCCAATTCTCGAGATATTTGGTACCTTATTGGTGTAGTGAGCTGGGGACATGAATGTGGCAAAATCAACAAGCCAGGGGTCTATATGAGAGTGACTGCCTACCGTGACTGGATTGCCTCCAAGACTGGTCTCTAGTGGAAAATCAACTTTTAGTAATGAATGCATGGCTGCCTGATACTCCTAACTACCATTTAACATCCATTTCCTCATTCTTTTATTTCCTGTGTGTGTGTGTGTGTGTGTGTGTGTGTGTGTGTGTGTGTGTGCACGTGTGTGTGTGCGTGTGTGTCCAGGGTCTTGGTTAAACCAAGAGCTCTCAGATATTTGTCGACTTACTAGTCAGGTTGCTGATGGGACCCCTGGCTCTGTCTTCTAAGGACAGAAGTACATATAGGTCTCTATGCCCACCAAGTATTTATGTACATTTTGGGGATCCCAGTTCCAGTCTTTAGGTTTTCATGGTAGTGCTTAATCACTGACCAAACCCTCAGCACTTTTTAAACATTATTATTTTGTGTGTATTGATGTGTTTCTAACACTAATAACATGCCTAGAAATTGGAAGAGGAAACTGCATCCTCCAGGACTGGAGTTACAGATGGTGAGAGCTGCTCTGTGGGTGCTGAGAACTGAACCCAGGTCACCTGGGAGAGGAGCCAGAGATCTTAGCCTTGGAGCCACCTCCACTCCATACTTTGCACACTTTTAAGAATGTGTATAATGGTTATTCTGAAAGAATTATAGCTCTAAGGGAATATTTGTAAACTTTTAAGTGAGACATACAAGACACAAGTAGAAATCTCGAGTTTCTTGATTAGCAAGCTCTTAGCCAAACAAGAACTCCCACCAAAATGCTGTTGAAATGCTATTTGTGTCCTAGTTTATCAGCTGACATTATTGCTAGTTCACTACAACATAGGTTCTTGGGTTTTATCATATAGACTTTGTAGAATTGTGGAAGCATGGCCTTGACTGTGGTGATTTATCAGACTGTATGATGAGAGACATATGCCTTCCAAAGATTGGATTGGAATTTACTGGATCTGTTTCATTTTAGAGTTTTGTGGAAGGCTGTGTGTGGTTGTGACCTGCCCTAGTCTAAGAATAGGTATTGAACTACAAATGCTCTTTACTGAGGCTTTCAAGCCACCAATAAAGCCAGACAGAAAAACACCTTATAAGTTACAGAGAATAAGCACAGTAATTCTTCAGAATAAATACAGATTTCTGTGGAAATTCTCTGTGTAATCTATTTTTAAAAAACCTATCTGAAATCAATAAAAATGTGTGGTGTGTCCTAATTAAAACAAATGTAAAGGAAGATCATTTTATTCAGTAACAGTTTGATTGACTGTGTGTTTGCTTAATAGTTCTATTAAGTAGACTAGTTTTCCTTTCCTCTTGTGGGGAGTGAAGTCAATGCTTCTATCCCACTTGAAGGTAAGCACACTAGCCCAGTTGGATTCCTCCAGCCTGTGGAGGTTGGTAATGTTGTCACTCATCTTCCTGATGAGTTTCAGGTCCTAACTGATCTAAGAAGTGACTCTTCAAGAAGGTACAGAGGTAGTCAGAGTCTTAGAGCCCAGGATATACAAATACCAAATCCTGCTTCAGGCTCATTTCCAGAGCCACTGATCCTTGGAGGACTAATGTTCTCCTTGGGATTTGTCTGGTTTTGTATTTACAATACATTACAACCAACTTTGTATTTCTTTGCAGATTCAAGAAAGTGCCCATGATTTCTAGTGTCTAGTATCCTGGTGGAAATAAGAACCTAGAGATAATCAGTAAGAAAGGCCTGTAGGTGATGTTGATGGAATAATGTGATCTGAGAGACCACAATTTGCCAGCAACAAAGAGTCATAGACAATGGCATTTGTGGGTCTTGGAAGAGGGATGAGGGGAAGACTGAGATGTTTCTGGAGGGAGCATTGAGGACGCAGAGGAAGTTGCCAGAGTCAGTGACTGAAAGGAAAGATACAGAGAGGCATGATGGGTCTGTAGCAAGATCTTTATAAGGGAAAATATTAATAGCTAGTTATGTGGTCCTACAGTTCCTGGATATGAGCATGGTGCTTGTTTATGAGGCACACATTGCTACAGTCAGGTGACTTCAGTCTAATGATCACTCTTGAAAAATACAATTCTTTATCAACATTTTACTTCACTTATCAACTTCATAAGTTCTCATGAGACTTTAAAATTTTATTTCAGGTTTAGTGACTTAGATTGGATCTAGAAGAGAAAGATCTTTTTGTTTTCTTAAAAAAAATTACTGGTTAAATAAGTCTACTGTGCTTGTATATTTTTAGTCGTATAGGAGAAAATATTTCACCAATTTTTTTTCTCTCATAGATAGTGGTTTTATGTTACCTGGTATTAACAATTTCTACATTAGTGTATGTCTTGAATGTATATATATATCATGTTTAGCCACACAATGCAGTTGTTATAAAGTTTAATAAAATAACTTTAAACAAACTAATTCTTTTTGTTGTTGTTGTTGTTGCTTATGTCACCATATCCAAGTTATAAATGTACTTTTAAATGATATTTTTAATTCTCTTATAACACATAATCCCAGTTTCTTTTGGGGGGGTTCTCTTTTATTTTTTAATACATTTTTTAAAATTTCTTCAAGTTACATCTCATTCGCAATCCCCTCCCTACTCCCCCCTCCAGTTCCACCCTCCCTCCCTCTTCCCCCTCCTTTTTGTTCTTAAGTATAAGGTATATCTTCCCCTGACCCAAACAGCTCCCCCTTTAAGTCCTACAAATGGTTTTTTCTCTTATAACAATAAATACAATACAAAACAACAGAAATAATTAAGCCACAATTATGAGAGTTATATGGCTTAGCATACATTCCCAATGTCTAGTCCATATGTATTTGGCACCTGACTTTAACATTCTACTATCTAACCATCTCCATGAGTTTAAAGTTCTATATCCAACTCAGCTTCCATTCTAACTTGCCTCACAATTTTAAAAACATCTTCTTAGATCCAGAACACCCTCTTGATTCCTAAACAACTCAAAATTTAACTATGAGACTCTAGCTATCTAGTCTTCCACTACCTCAAAGACCTGAGAGGGATAAATATATCTGTTTATACAGGAAGTGCAGGGACAGCAGCTTCCAAAACTAAGAAATGACATACCAGAAGCTGCCTGGACAGTTCCCAGCTTCTCTCCATACATTACAGCATCAATCTTCAGCTGTTTGGCTCCGTTTCTCTGACAGACATTCATTGTAAAGGAGGAATTATGAAGGATTTGCCTACCCTGTCTTGACAGAGCTAGGCTGTCGACTTATCTGCTTCCAAGTTTGGTCCTGTTAGGACAGCATTCTGTCTACAGTTGAAGGAAGGGATTTTTCTTGCCAAGAGAAAAATTAGGCTTGCCACTAATTCAACCATCTCCAATTGGAGATTCTTTGATGCTCATCTTCTTCTTGGAGTAGAAGAGGGGGCGCTGTCAGGAGCTGACATGTCTCAATATAAAAAAAAATATTAAGTTAAGAAAACATCTTTGAGTGCCATATTCTGCAGATCTCTTGAGGTTTTTGAAGGCCACCTATCTATCTCTTATATTTGGATAAGTAAATGTTGCTTGTCTCTTAGCAACTTGGTTTCTGATTAGCTTAGAAAATAAATGTGACAGACTGTCCTACTACCTAACAAAATGACATGATTGAATGACTATTAGTTTGCATTTCTTAAATATCCTAAACAGTTTATGACAGTTGGTAGCAAAAGGCCAAAACTTCACATTTCATTTTTAAGCATTACCTAGGTACAATAACTCAAAAAGAGTTACCCTTAATTTTGTATCAATATAAGAAGATCAATACCAATGTGACCAAATATAATCTTAATTTTGTATCAATATACAAAGATCAATACTGATGTAGCCCAATGCAATCTTAATTTTGCATCAATATACAAAGATCAATACCAGTTTAGCCAAATATAATCTTAATTTTGTATCAATATACAAAGGTATAAGGGCATATTCAATACTCTGTCATTTTTTTCTTGTTCATTCCTATATTATGTCTATGTCCCATTTTTTCTCAAGTCTGTTTACCCCTACATAGGAGAGAAAGAAGGATACAGAAAAGAAAAAAGAGAGAAGTCCCTGGGTCTAACCTCCAAAATATATTTAACAAGACCTTTTAACAGCTTATAATATCTCCCCCTAAATAACAAGATTATCTATAACCCATTAAATGACCAAAGGGGGAAAAATCACCCCCCCACCTTTTGGAGATGGGACGTCGCTCTCTTGAAATGACTTCCTGCTGATTTGGGATGTAGTAAACTTGTTTGGGGCCCAAATAAGAATGGAAAATTGGTTAAAAATGTTAATAGAATCATTTGATGTTCAGTCATTTTGTGCTCAGCTATTTAAATGTCCTAAGAAGTTTGTAGACAGAAGCTGAATTTCAGGGCTTTACTGAAGTTCTGGCTGGAACAGTCTGTGGAGCTGAATAATATTAGTGATTTTGAATTGTGATTGTAGACTTTTGAGGAAACAGCTATTGAGGAAGTCTGCCAGGCTGGATCATCTGGGCTACTTGTCTTCTTTGGTGTCTGATCTATTTTCTTCTGAGGTTTCAGTTGTCCAATTGTCCCTGGATTCCTTACATGGATGCTTTAAATCTCCTGAAAAGATAAGAACAGAGCCCTGCCCTAATCCTAACTCTGGGACACTACCTTTTTTTGGGGGGAGGGGGGTCAGTTATTATTTTTCCTGGAGTAAATTCTCTATTTAGAGCTTGCTTTGTGTCAGGCTGACCTTGAACTTTGAGATCTGCAGGCTTCTGTCTCTAGTGTGTTGGGATTAAGTGTGTATCCTCAAATGATGGGATAAAGAGTGTGTACCATCACCACCTTGTTCCTTGTAACTCTAGAATTTATAAGACAACTAACTCTATAGTGATCCTCCTGTCTCTGCTGGGGTCAAAGGCATGGACTAACACCAAGCATTTCATATATTTTACCTTAGCTCCAAATTTTTCAACTCTTGGAGGTTTAGAAAACCAGGTTGAGCCGGGCGTAGTGGCGCACGCCTTTAATCCCAGCACTCGGGAGGCAGAGGCAGGTGGATCTCTGTGAGTTCAAGGCCAGCCTGGTCTACAAAGCAAGTCCAGGACAGCCAGGGCTACACAGAGAAACCCTGTCTCGAAAAACCAAAAAAAAAAAAAAAAAAAACGAAAACCAGGTTGAACTAAAGTAACCTTTAATTTATTTACAGTATTTTAAGCCTGTTACCTGCTTTTTAATGCCAAACCATGAAAATATCCTTTACATCTACCAAAAAAAACTTTTAAGCTGCTATCAAGTGTGTAAGCTATGTAGATACCTGCAGTCTAACATTCTAATCTGAAGTTAAGGCCATTTTCCTTTCATGGCAGTAAGGCAAGTATACCTTTGGTAAATTATAGTTTGAAATTTTTAATTGCATTTTTATTATTTTTTAAGATTATTAACTCTTTTCTTAAAATAGTATTATTTTGTTTTCTCAAGTTACTTCTAGAACATAGTTTACTTTCTCCTCCCCTCCTGACCCCTCCCTTCCTCCTTCCTTCCCTCTTTCCCTCCCTCACTCCCTCCTATTCTCCTCACTCCCTCCTCCCTCCCTCCCTTCCTCATTGTTCCTCTACTTGGTACTCTCCTCCTCAGATGAGGTGGGCCCTCACATATCATACTCCCTCAGATCTTGCGTCCTGTGAGGGTCAAGAGCTTCCACTTGTACTGGAGCTTGATAAGGCACACCATCTAGGGTGTGGTATTCCACTAACCTGCAGCAGATTCCATGACTCACTGCTGGGTGAAAATTTTCCTAGGATAGATATGCTAGTTTCCTATCTATTTTGGTTGTGGGTTGTAGGATAGTTATCCTGCAATGTACCATTAATATTCATTTATAAGAGAGTACATACCATGTTTATCTTTCTAGGACTGAGTCAGCTCACTTAGGATGAGCCTTTCTAGCTCCATCCATTTGGTTTCTAATTGCATGATTTCCTCTTCTCTGATAGCTGTGTAGTATTCTGCTGTATAAGTGTACCACAGTTTTTTTTTAATTTATTTATTGCTTCACATTACATCTCCATCGTAGTGTCCTCTTTCCACCCCTTCCAGTCCTGCCCTCCCACTCTCTACCCTCTAACCCTTCAATCCCACTCCTCTGGAATTGAGTGTCCCTACATAACACTCAGTTCAGCAGTCATATGAGGGCCAAGAGCCTCCTCATACACTGGAGGCCTACAAAGCAGTACCACCAGGGAAAAGTGTCTCAATGACAGGGAGAGAAAACAAACAAACAAACAAACAAACAAACAAAAAGCCTATGCCCATGTTCCCTTTGGTGTGTTAGTTGTAGTGTAGATATCCTGTATTATATGGCTAAAATCTGACTATAAGTGAAGAGATGCCATGTGCATCCTTCTGAGTCTGGGTTAGCTCACTCAGGATGAGCTTTTCTAGTTCCATCCATTTGGCTGCAAATTGCATAATTTCCTTGTTTCTGATAGCTGAGTAGTATTCCATTGTGTGGATGTACCATAGTTTTTTAATCCATTCTTCAGTTGAAGGACATCTGGGTTGTTTCCAGTTTTTAGCTATTACAAATAAGGCTGCTATGAACACAGATGAGACAACTTTCTTGTGATTTGGTGAGGAATCATTTGGATGTATATCCAGAAGTGTACCATAGTTTTTTTTTTTTTTTTTTTTTTTTTTTTTTTTTTTTTTTTTTTTTTT
>CAJQZJ010031994.1:1905075-1915155 GCA_907164525.1 Lophiomys imhausi | reverse complement strand
TTTTTTTTTTTTTTTTTTTTTTTTTTTTTTTTTTTTTTTTATCCATTCTTCAGTTGAAGGACATCTGGGTTGCTTCCAGTTTCTGGCTATTACAAATAAAGCTGCTATGAACATTGTTGAGGCAATGTCCTTGTGGTGTTGTTTCGAATCTTTTGGATATATGCCCAAGAGGGGTCTTGAGGTAGAATTATTCCCAATTTTCTAAGATATCTCCAGATTGATTTCCAAAGTAGTTGCACAAGTTTGCACTCCCACCAGCAATGGGGGTGCACTTCCCACTTCTCTTAAAGACCACTTCTTTTAAATTTGCTTTGGCATATTAAATTCTAATTAATTATTCTGATATTTAATCTACTTTATCACAACTATTATCATGTCATATTATTTATTGTTATCACAATAGTAAGTTAAACGTTAGGTTTAACTGTTTTACATTTTTAACTGTTAAGTTGTTGCTGTGTGTCAGCAAGATTCTAAATGATTCTAAAGACCCTATCCCAATTAATGATCTGTCTAGTCTATAAAGGAAACTATTAATCTAACTTTATAGATAAAGAATCTGAAACACAAAGGGATTAACAGCCTTCCTCCAAAGTACAAAACACTGCCAATCCTGTCCCATGCCCACCAGTCACAGAAATCCTGAAAAGGAACCATCTATGAACTGACTAAAAATTACGAACTTCTAAGTTCATAATTTTTGTATATATATTTGTTTTGGTATGATTTTATTTTTGTTTGTTTCCTTACTTGATCTTTTTCAAAGAGTAAAAAATTTTTATAGTTTTGGTTAACACCTAATATGATCAAGAAATCATACAGGGAAATTATACCATCAACACTTTCCCCAAACACATTTATTGTATTTTTCTCACCTGAGTCCATATAGAAATACTTGTGGAGGATTGTCTCAAATCAGTTGGTGTGGAAGGAGCCATTCTACTGCGGGTAGCACCATTCCCTAGGCAGGGGTCATGAACTCTGCAAGAATTAATAAACAGAGCAAACACAGGAAATCAAGTTAGCATGTATTGAGTCATGTCCCTGTGTTTTTGAATATGGATATGATGTGAGCAGCTGTCTGACCTTCCTACCTGACTTTCCCAAACTCTTCATCGAGAGTCCGTTCCCACATGATTCTAGGTTATGTTTAAGTTGATGATTACAGGTAAAATCACACTGCTGTTCTGAAATGTTATATACTCAGAATGCCTTGATACATTCAAAACTGTTGATAATCTCAAGGAATGTTTCACTCAAGTGACAGCACATGCTGGTAAGGATGTGTAGAAAGGGGGACACTCCTCCACTGCTGGTGAGAATGCAAACTTGTACAACCACTTTGGAAATTAATCTGGGGATATCTCAGAAAAATGGGAATAGCTCTACCTCAAGACCTAGCCATACCACTCCTAGGCATACATCCAGAAGATTCCTCACCAAACCACAAGGACGTTTCTTCAACTGTGTTCATAATGGCTTTTTTCGTAATAGCTAGAAACTGGAAACAACCTAGATGTCTTTCAGCCAAAGAATGGATTTTTAAAAACTGTGGTACATTTACACAATGGAATACTACTCATCTATCAGAAACAAGGAAATCATGCAATTTGCAACCAAATGGATGGAACTATAAAAGCTCGTCTTGAGTGAGCTAACCCAGACCCAGAAAGATACATATAGCATGTATTCACTTATAATTGTATTTTAGCCATATAGTACAGGATAACTATCCTACAATCCACAGACCCAAAGGAACAGGAACCTAGCATAACTATCCTACAAGAAAATCCACCCAGCAGCAGATCAAAACAGATGCTGCGACACAGAGTCAAACATTAGGTAGAGTTCTGGGAGTCCTATAGAAGAGAAGAATAAAGAGATCCGCAGGGGACAAGAACAACACATGAAGATCAACAGAACTAAGCAACCTAGGCCCCTACAGGGTTACAGAAACTTAAACATTAACAACAATAACGACAACAAAACCTTAAACTATATCTAGACCCTCCCTATACATATATAGATGATAGCCAAGTGAGTCTTCAAACAAATCCCTTAGCAAGTGGGATGAGGGCAGACTCAGTCATGGGCTCTGTTGCCTGTTAGTGGGACACCTTACCCTAGCTGGGCCCCAGAGCATGAAGAAGCTCTTACCCTCATGTGACTGATGAACTGGGGGGGTGGATATGGGAGAGGCGCCTCTCACCCAAAGAGTAGGATAGGAGGAAGAGGGTTGGAGGGGGGAACGTGGAGGGGAGGAAAGAAGGGACGGTGATTGGGATGTAACTTGAATAAACAGGTAAATAAATAAATAAATAAATAAATAAATAAATAAATAAATGTTGAAAAAAACCAATGTTTCTTTTAAGTTAAAAAAACCCCTACCTATTGAAGGTAAAATGAGTATTAAAGGTGAAAAACATTAAAAAGTTAAGTTAAATAGGACTGAGAAATGCCATAGGGACTATGGATATTTGAAAAGCCACATTTGTCAGGCAACACAATTCCTTAGAAAAATCCTTGGTTCTAATTTCAAGTATAGAAAGAACAAAATGTATACACATAGCAAATGGAAGAGAGCTCTGAGAACCAACAAGTCGGGAGAGTCACAGTGCATTTCCAGAACAAAGAACAGAAGTCTTAGGTAGATTTCCCTGTGGTACAAAGGTCACTGTATTACTGGAAAGTTCAGTATTTTACTAAACTGAGTAGAAAGGGGACAGAAGTAATATGTTGAAAGGAGAAGCTTTCACAATTACACAGATACATGTGCCATTATTTCAAGAGAAAAAGGTTCCACAACTTGGCTATATAGCATACATCTTCTGTATAAAAATATGAATTTAACTAGAAGGAAAGACATGAAAATGGTTTATTTTGTGGGGTTTATTTTGAAGTTTATTCTAAAGATTTTATCAGTGTTTTTTTATTTTCTCCAGCTTGTCACATTCTCCATAATGAGAATAGTTACTTTAGAACAAAAATTTTTGTTATACAATGTTATAAGAGTAAATGCCACACTGTTGTAAACCAGAGATCATTAAGTAGTAAGAGCTATTCCTGAAGATGATGAACATATTTTATCCATCATGACAAACTGGGTCATGTGGATGGAATTAAATCTGAAACAAGTTTGAAAGTTTTTTGTACCTAGTGATCTTGGAAAACTCGTTGATTTTATAGCAATAAAGAATTGAAAGTCTATGACTTAAAGGCGCCTCTTTATATTTTGATGCATGATAAATTCATTAATTATTCTTGCTTTCCACAATTATTCTGGTGAAATTGGTATTATTTATAAATTAGATTATATTTCACACTCTAAAACTAGGTGGCCTCTAAAGAAATGTACTACTCTGAATTATTTTTCTACATGTACATTCTCACATTTGTTCAAACGTTAAGCCTTTAATCATTACTCTCAGGTCTTATCAATTCCTACGGTAGAGGGCACTGAAACCCAAGTATTGAGATTCAGGTTTTTTCCTATGATGTCAAACTTTTGTGCTTGACATCTCTGATAATAAGAGAAGTCACACTATGGCGCTAAACACCCAGAGTGCAAACTGTCTTTCTGATCTTCATGTACATTAACAGTGATGGTGAACAAAAATGTTTTATGCACATTCTTAACAGTTTTAATCAAAGTCTATCTTTTATTAAAGATATTTCTAGCCTTTCCTCCCACCATGTCATGTTCAGTGCTAAATAGCATATCATGTAGTAGATCAGAGTAAAAGTCAGTAACTTTGAGCTTGTATTCTTTTAAAAATTAGCCAATTACCTTTATGTGCATGGCGTTATGCCTGCATTCATGTCTGCATGCCACATGTGTGCCAGTAACCGTGGAAGTCAGAAGATCGCACCAGATGCACTGGACCTGGTGTTACATAAGGCTATGTGCTCTCACTAGTTGAACCCAGGTCCTCTGGAAGAGCAGGCAGTGCTCTAACTCCTGTTCCATCTCTCTTGCCCTTCTAATTGTATTCTAATGTCTAATTCTTTATGACAACTTCCCTGGAAGAACACAGGTTTATAATTTAAATGTTTTCAAGGATTTATACACACATGAGGATTTTGTCCAAAGGGGAATATATAGAGATGTTCTTCCCATTAAATATTTTCCAGGTTAAATCAGTTAATGAACAATCAAAACCTAGAGAAGTGCAGTCCTTCTGAAACTTCTATAATAAGAAAGCCTTGAGAATTCCACTGTTTGTCAGCCATCACAAAGACTTTTTCTGATTTTTAAAAATAGGAGTTGGAGATTATGTCATGCATAAAACTAAAATTAGAAAGGAAAGGACCTGACCTGCAAAAAGGGCTTTTTTCATTTTTAAAGTTTATTTATTTACTTATATCTCCATTACAGCTTCCCCTCTTTCCTTTCCTTCCAGTCCCTCCCTCTCACCTTTCTTTACTCCATCCCTCTTCCCCTCTTTCTCCTCAAAAAGAAGGGAGACCTCCCATGGATATCCACTTACCTTGGCATATCAAGATGCAGTAGGACAAGGTGAACCTTCTATTGAAGCTAGACAAGGCATCCCAGGTAGAGGAAAGGATTCCAAAGGCAGGCAATGTAGTCAGAAACAGCCCCTGGTCCTGCTGTTAGAAGTCTCACATGAAAACAGAGCTGCATAACTGTTACATATATGCAAAGGGCCTAGGTCTGTCCGATGCATGCTGTCTGGTTGGCAGTTCAGTCTCTGTGGTACCTATAGGTCTGGGTTATTTGATTCTATAGGTTTTCTTGTGGTGTCCTTGACCTCTCTAGCTCCTTCAATCCTCTCCCCCTCCTTCCACAGGATTCTCTAAGCCTTGCTTACTTTTTGGCTGTGGGTATGTGCATTTATTTCCATCAGTTGCTAATTAAAGCCTCAGATGACAGTAAAGCTATGCTCCTGTCTGCAAGTATAGCAGAATAGTGTTAGTGATGGGCTCTCTCTCATGGTATGGGTCTCAAGATGGGACAATCATGGTTGGTCCTTCTCTCAATTTCTTCTCCATTTTTTAACCCTGCACATCTTTTAGGAAGGACAAATTGTGGGTGGAAAGTTTTGTGGCTGGGTTCATGCCCTAATCCCTCCATTGGAAGTCTTTTCTGGTTACAGGAGATGGCTATTTCAGGTTCCATAACCCCATTGCTACGAGTCTTAGCTAGGTCAGCCTCATTCCTGGAGTTTTCATTGTCCTAGGCTTCTAGCTCATCCCTGAGATGCCCCTCTACCCATTCCAGTTCTTTCTCCCAGTACTCTCTTCTGCCATCATCCCCCAAATTGATCCCTTCTGTTTCTCTCCTCTCCCCATTCTCTCTCCTACCCTGTTCCCTCCTTCCATTCACTCCTAATGTCTACTCTGTTTCCTAATCTTGGTGAGATTCAAACATCCCCCCATTGGGCCCTCTTTGTTACTTAGCTTTTTTAGGTAATTGGATTATAGCATGGTTATCCTATACTTTATGACTAATATGCATTTATAAGTGAGTACATTCCATGTGTGTCTTTCTGGGTTACCTCACTCAGGATGGTCTTTTCTAGTTCTAATCATTTGCCTGTATTTTAATGATCTCATTGTTTTAGCTGGCTGAGTAATATTCCATTATGTAAATGGAATATTTTAAATGTTATTAAATGGAAATAATTCCATATTAAATGGAAATACATTCCATTATGTAAAGAAAATATACAACATTTTCCTTATTCACTCTTCAGTTGAGGGGCATCTAGGCTGTTTCTAATTTCTGGCTATAACTAATAAAGCTGCTGTTAACTTGGTTGAGCAAGTGTCCTTGTAGTATAGTGGAGTATCTTTTGGTTATATCCCCAATAGTGGTATAGCTGGGTCTTGAGGCAGAACTATTCCCAATTTTCTGAGAAACTGCCATATTGATTTCCAAAGTGGTTGTACAAGTTTGCACTCCCACCAGCAATGGTGGAATATTCCACTTGCTCCACATCCTCACCAATATGTGCTGTCACTTGAGCTTTTTATCTTCACCATTCTGACAGGTGTGAGATGGAATCTCAGAGTCATTTTGATTTCCATTTCTCTGATGACTAAAGATGATGAACATTTCTTTAAGTGCTTCTTGGCCATTTGAGATTCCTCTGTTGAGAATTCTGTTTAGATCTGTACCCGATTTTTAAATCGAGTTATTTGATTTGTTGATGTCTAGTGTCTTGACTTCTTCATATACTTTGGATTTCAGCCCTCTTTCAGATATAGAGTTGGTGAAAATCTTTTCTCATTCTGTAGGCTGCCATTTTGTCCTTTTGATGGTGTCGTTTGCCTTATAGAAGCTTTTCAGATCTCATTTATTAATTGTTGATCTTAGTGTCTGAGCTGTTGGTAATCCATTCTGAAAGTTGTCTCCTGTACAAATCCATTCAAGGCTGTTCCCCTTTTTTTCTTCTATTAGATTTAGTGTATCCTGTTTTATATTGAGGTCTTTAATCTGTTTGGACTTGAGTTTTGTGCAGGGTGATAAAAATGAATCTATTGGCATTCCTCTCCATGCAGACAACCTGTTAGACCAGGAACATTTGTTGAAGATGCTGTCTTTTTTCCATTATATAGTTTTGGCTTCTTTGTGAAAAATCAAGTGTCCGTAGGTGTGTGAGTTTACTTCTGGTTCTGCTATTCAATTCCACTGATCAACCTATCTGTTTTTATGCAAATACCTTGTGGTTTTTTATTACTGTTGCTCTTTAGTACACCTTGAAATCAGCAATGGTGATAACTTCAGAGATTCTTTTATTGTACAGGATAGTTTTAGCTATCCTTGTTTTTTTTGTTTTTGTTTTTGTCTATATGAAGTTGAATATTGTTCCTTCCTGATCTGCAAAGAATTGTGTTGTAATTTTGATGGAAATTGCATTGGATCTGTAGATTGCTTTTGGTAGGATGCCAAGTTTGACTATGTTAATTCTATCAATCCATGAGCATATAAGATCTTTCTATCTTCTGATATCTTCTTCAGTTTTTATCTTCAGAGACTTAAAATTCTTGTCATATAGGTCTTTCACTTGTTTGGTTAAAATTACATCAAAATATTCTATATTATCTGTGGTTATTCTGAAGGGAGTTCTTTCCCTAATTTATTTCTTGGCCCATTTATCATTTGTATAAAGGAGGGCTACTGATTTGTTTTAGTTAATTTTTCATCCAGCCACTTTGCTGAAGGTATTTTTTTCAGCTGTAGGAGTTCCTTGGTAGAATTTTTGTGGTCACTTAATGTATACTATCATATCATCTGTGAATAGCGATACATCCTCCCTTCTGATTTATATCCCCTTGATCTCCTTTAGTTGTCTTACCGCTGTAGCTAAAACTTCAAGTACTATATTAAATAGATACAGAGAGAGTGAACAGCCTTATTTTGTCTTTGATTTTAGTGAAATTGCTTTAAGTTTATCTCCATTTAATTTGGTGTTGGCTATTGGCTTGTTGTATATTACCTTTATTGTGTTTAGTATGTGTCTTAAATCCCTAATCTCTCCAAGACTTTTATCATAAAGGGGTGTTGGAAAATTTCAAATGCTTTTTCAACATCTAATGAGGTGATCATGTGTGTTTTTTTCTTTTAGTTTGTTTATATGGTGGAGTACATTGATGGATTTTCATATGTTGAACCATCCCTCTATCCCTGGGGTGAAATCTACCCCTGTTGGTTGATTTGGAATGTTCCCACTCAGTTATATCATTTTTATAGTAACTTTCAGACTGAGGTTGAACCTCACAGTATCCTAGAAACCATTTGTGGTTTGACCTGAAAGGAGGAGTGTTTCGCTCACTTGGATTTCATCTGGAAAAGGAATAACGTTATTAGGAATGCTTCCTGAACCAGGCCTGTATTATGAAAAGTTCCTTGCAGGAACTTGTTATCTTTTTTTAGTTTTTCACCCTTGACTTTGTTTTTTCCTACATCTTTGTGCTAAGAAACAGAACAGGATAAAATTAGCTCTCCTTTCCCGGGCGGCTTTCCAGACACTAACTATATTCCCTCTAAGTATTTCTTTCAAAATGTCCCTTCATAAGGGGGTTTGTAGACATGGGGTCTTCTTCAACATGTTCTGGTTGATGGTATAGAGGGGAGTCTGAGCCTACAGTTGGAATTTTGTAAGTAATAAAGTTGAACGAGTTGCAGACAATCTGGGGAGGGAACAGCATAATACAGCCAAATGTGTATTTAGTGCTTAATTACCAGATGTTTCCTATTTTGCATGTATTAAAACTAATGAAATTTTATTACTGTATCTAGTTCAGAAGGATAAAGTATTATAAAGTATGGTTCTTGCCTACATCCTTGAAATATCTGAATTAAAGTTATGAAATAATGAGAAGGGTGCAGAAAAGTTGGGAAATGTACCTCCTACATTATGAAGTGAGAACACATCAAGACTGATAGTTGTCTCCGTTGATCTGGTAAGGTATATCAGAGTAATGGCTCAAAATGTGGGCATTGGAGTCCCCAGAATCATGTTGGCATTCTGTTCCTGGACGTGTCATATATTATAAATGTAAGCAAGTGTCTTAAACTCCCCCATCATCCCACGTGCTCATTTGAAAATGGAATCATAATAGTTTTGCATTTTAAAACATAGTAAATGTGAGCATTCAGCTCAGTGACCAGCACATAATAAATTCAAAGGAAAACCTGCTATCTGATGTTATAGAATTTGTGTATTGATGGAAAGAGATTTTGAATATGTATAGAATTAGACAGAACTGTTATTTCAGACAAGAGGATTAACAATTGTGAACAAAAAAGTGAGATAACAAAGAGAGGAGGGATAAACTGTGCAGAGGTTGATCTGAAGGCATAGCTTCAGGTTTGAAGCCCTTCGGAGGAAAGAGAAGGCTATGGACTTATCATCATAATCCTCAAATCCGCTAATGTTCTAAATGATGTTCAAAAACCTCTTCTGAACATAAATAGAGATTACAATTCTTTAAACATTCATTTGTTTATAGGAGTAAATTGGCTACTGGATCCCTTTCCCCTAGCTGGGCTGTGGAAAAGGATGCACTTAGTCCTGCTGTGACTTGATGTATCAGGGTGGATAGGTATCCATGATGGGGGTGGGGGGCTCCCCTTCTCTGAGGAGGGGGTAGAGAAGGGACTGTAAAGAGAGAAGGGAGAAGGGCTGTGATCAGGCTGTAAAGTGAACAAATAAATAAATAAATTTAAAAATATAAAAAAATAATAGTAAATCAATTAACATATATTTAAACTTTATTGGTGACTACTACTCTTCAGGTTTCATTGTGACAGCCTCAGAGGATTTCTATGCTTCTTCTCAATATAATCCTTATACACTTGCTTCGTAGTACTCCCTGTTTGTCTCTCTGAACTTAAGTTGTCATGAGGGCCAGGATTTTTCCAAATACCACCATCATTCCAGCACCTAAAATGGCCAGATATGGAGGAGTTTAATAAACATTTGCTGAAATATTCATTCCAAATGTATAAAATGCAGCAAATGAACTTTTTGTGTTACATGAGGCCATCTTATGTAATAAGCCATCTTATTTTCATCTTATCTGAATAATGTAAATCAAAATAGTACCCAATGACTTCAGAGTTATCTCCTGATCTGCCTAAAGGGAGAGATTATTAGTAAATGAAATGCCACAGAAGAACTGGCCCATTTTCAATGAGACCTATGAGAGGGAATAAAAAGCTTTGCTCTGAAGTGCTGCAGCTAAACATGTGAGAGATTATTATTTTTCATGTACAGCTACATGACATAATTGTTCATTTCAGTTCTTAAATTATAAAGACATCAATCAGAACTTCCTCCAACCTTGAGTAAGTTAAGCCTGTGACATATTCATTATCATTATTAAGCAATATGTGTTGTTAAATGGACGCTTATTCATCTACTATCAATACATTTTGAAATTGTACAACTTAACCCACAAGAAAAAAAGCACGACGTGAGAATATTTAAATGTATAATAGAAACAAGATCTATTCTTGGGTGTCAGTTGATTAGTCATCTAAGGGTATACTTAACATTTGATGATATATATCTATATCTATATCTATATCTATATCTATATCTATATCTATAT